>JAQZBX010094778.1:0-12009 GCA_029593785.1 Cabassous unicinctus | reverse complement strand
GTGACTTTATATTTATACGTAGTGGATCCATACTGGGCATTCTTTATAGTTATCTCTCTTGGGCTAAATAATGACTTTGCTTTTTTAGTGTACCTACAGTGGGCTCTGACGTGATGAGTTGGCAGCTTTGTGAAACATTCTATATTTTTAGTTTTCCTCTCCTACATTTCAAAACCTTTGTTTGTATCTCCATTGTAACTTGCTACAGTCTGCCTTGTATCTTTATGGTTATTTATGTAAATGTCTAGATAACTATAATAAGCTCCTTGAAGGCAGAAACTGTGTTTTTGGCCTCTTGATAATTGCCTAAGATGCCTTGTAATTGCCTAAGATACCTGGAACAGCACAGATGCTCCTTGAGTTAAACCCATTTGGACTGAATTCCTCTGGGTTGTCTAGCAGATCATTAGCTTAAAAAATCAATGCCTTTCTTTAATCTCTTCAGCTTCTCTACTCTAGGTATTAGGCAGTGCTGCCAGATTGAGAGAGTGCAAATGCAGAGTAGAGTATGGGATATATAACTAAAGTAGAGAAATATAATCTTTGTAGGCTTAGTGTCCAGAAGGCTAATAGTTTTTAGTCTGGTGACAGGGTGGAAGTGGTCAATGCTAGAGCCTCGTCTGTTGTAGCAAAAGGAATTGCTAATAAATTCCCCTCTGTCTCACTTGTGGAGGAGGGAGTTGAAATCCTGACTGCCTCAAGTTGGAAAAGGGGATACAAAGAGAAGTGTATAGAAATAAGCATAACAGTAAGGGAAACAGGACAAAGTGGGGGATCGTGAGGTAGTGTGGCATAGCCTGAGTCCCTGTAAATCATCCTGATGATTACAGGGGAGAATACTGGGAAGAAGCTCCATTGTCAAATACAGAGGATGGTCTAGAAGTCACCTCTCTTGCCCTCACCCTCATACTTTGTCAATGATACAAGTGATTCTGGGAAAGTGACCCTGAGGGTAAAATATTTTGATGTAAAACTAAGAAGAGAACTATAAATGTAAAGATATTTTTTGGAAAGCATCAATTCACTTCTTCCTGTGTGGAATGGCTAAAGAGTGATGACCAGAATGTTTATTGCTTTGGGTTGATAAATCCTCCATTATAAGCTCATGAATAATAAATAGCTCACTTGGAAACCAATCTTGGCTGACTGTCAAGGGCTAATACTATGTGGAGTGGGGAGGGGAGGCAGAGTCCTTCCCTGGAGGAGCTACCAGCTGGAAGATCACGATGAGCACACCGAAGGGGTTGATCCGTGAGCCAGAGAGGTGAGGATACTGGGTTGGAGATGCCTGTGATGCTACACAAGCTATTATTGTTCTGTGAATTATCCCCATGACAGGGCCAAACACTAAGCAATTAAATAGGGTGGGCATACCTTGGGGCAAAGGGATCCCTGTTTAATTTCATAGCCAGTAGGATGAAGTGTACTTCAGGGTGAGAAACCAGCCTCCAGGTACTGGAGAATGCTAACAGGTGCTTAAAGGTGCAGATAAAATGTGTCAAAAGCTTCTCTATGGATTAGCTTTGAAAAAAAATAAAAGGCTCAGAAAATGTTTTAGTGATGACATATATTTGCATGTGAAGACATGCATTTTTATTGTCAGCCCCGTTGATCCCCAAGTTGGCATTTAGACAACTGAAAATTAGGGAAAATTTGTTTATTAATTATTCAGAATTATTTATTGAGCATCTTCTCTGTTCTACCCACTGAAGATTAAGTGGAGAGCAAAGCAGAAAATCCCTGCTCTTATAGTGTCTTCATTCCAGTAAATAGGTAACATTAGACTAGGTACTGATTAGCACTACAGGGGAAAAGTAGGGTAGGGCTAGAGAGAGTGACTGTGAATGCTGGCAGGAGGTAGAGAAAATTTTCATTCTGGTTTTCAAAAGCTGCGTAGATATATGGAAGCAAAGTTACTTTATGGAGATGAGAGTGCAGTTGGTTCAAGCCAAGTTACTCTTGTCTCTGGTATATGTGCATGAGTTTTCCTACTTAGTTGCAGATAAGAAACAAAATCCCAGGTTGGACTGTTGCACCTCATTTGGGTTGTGTCATACCTGGAGCTAAAACTATGTTCAAGAAGATGGATACTGTATTAGTTAGCCAAAGGGGTGCTAATGTGAAATACCAAAAATGGGTTGGTCATTATAAAGGGTATTTATTTGGGGTAGAAGTCCACAGTTACCAGGCCATAAAGTGTAAGTTTCTTCTCTCACCAAAGTCCATTGCCACATGTTGGAGCAAGACAGCTGCCGACATTTGCCAGGGTTCAGGCTTCTTGGGTTCCTCTATTCCTGGGGCTGTGTTTCTCTCTCTCCGGGCTTAGCTCCTTTGGTTCCTTCACAAGGTCAGCTGAAGACTATCAGGTGAACGGCTCACTTCTCTTCTCCTGGGGCCTTCTCTCTAACATCAAAACTCCAACATCAAAACTGCTTCTCAAAAACTGCTTCCTCTGTCCTTTGCCTTGCCTTTTATATTTGATTCCCCACCCACCAAGGGGTGGGGCTCAACTCCCTACTGACATGGCCCAGTCAATGCCCTAATCATAACTTAATCATGCCCAGATTAACAGATCAGTTTACAAGCATGATCCAATTATATTTTTGGAATTCGTAATTACATCAAACTGCCCAACTGCAACAGATACCATAAGCCTGGTGTTTGACTGTAAAGAGTATGTGTGGAGAGAAAGGGTAAGGAAAACCTCTGTGATGGGCAAACTGGTTTAATCCTATATTTAATGTGGGATAAGGGCAGTTTCCCTAAGTAAATAATGTGATATTTTTAGAGGAAGAGGCTAAGAAATGCTGAGCAGACAAAATCATACATGGCCATTGTATCATTTAGGGTTCCTATCTGCAAGCAAAAAAGGCTGTTTCTTATCTGCATGATTAAGTATCAAACGTTTAGTAAGTTGATATTGGAGAACACACTGATTTGTTGTGAAGGCTGGGGATCAGATTTAAGGTCAAAGCCAAAATCATGACACTTAACTGGTCTGAAGAGAAAACTACTGCCACTATCACCAAGCCTTAGAAGCCATAGTTTGTACTGCTGCTATTTCTTCACTATGAAATTGGCATTTTAAAAAATTATTTTGAAATAATTTCAAACTTACAGCATAGTTTCAAAAATAATACAAAACCCATAAAGAGAACTTGAACATACCCTCCCACCCAGATCCCCAAATCAGCAACTTTTTTTTTCATTTTTAAAAGTTTTATTAAAGTATATAATTCATACATGAACATACATAAACAAAAAGTATGTAGTAAAATTTGTGAATTCACAAAACAAATGTGTATCATCATACAAGGCTCCCATACATCTCCCCACCACCAACACCTTACATTGTTGTGAAACATCTGTTACAAACTATGAAAGAGCATTGTCAAAATATTTCTACTAGCTATAGTCCATGTCTTACATTTGGTATAGTTTTTCCCCAACTTTTTAAAAAAACAAATCAATTTTATAGATACATATTAATAAAGCATACAATTTATCCAAAGTGTACAATCAGTGGCATTTGGTATAATCACATAGTTGTGTGTTTATCACTTCAATCATTATTAAAGCATTTTCACTATTTCAGTAATAATAATAAACAAAAACAGACAAACAAAAAGAAAATTCCTCACCTCTCAATCTCTCTGTTTCCCCTGTTGCACATAGCTGCTATTTCTGGCTATTATTGCACAATTATTATTTGTTTATTAAGCAGTTTTACTGAGATATACTCACATACCATATGATCTAACCAAAGTGTATAATCAATGGCTTTTTTTTTTAGCTGATAAAAGGTCCTTCATTGTAAAGTTGTAAAATAAATAGAAAAATAGATTGAAAGAAATTACAGATTTTAAATGAGAGTGCAAGGCCAGGTTAGATTTAATATAATCAATTATAAAAAATAGCTAGCATAGCAACAAACATTTATAAATGTAAATAATAATTAAAATATAATAGAAATTAATTATAACATAATTCTAATTTTTATATTACAGCTCTAACTATTGGACATAATAATCTCTAAGAATAAAATACTAAAGGGGTGCTGCAGCCTGAACGGAAAAAACAAGGATGAGAGATTTGGAGAAGAGTTTAGAAATGAAGAATATTAGGAAGTATAAACTAAAGGATAAGAAGACAGACAATAGAATGATATGACAACAGAGAAGCCAAAGGACAAAATGGATGAAGTAAGTAATGCCTTTACAGTAATAACACTGAATGTTAATGGATTAAACACTGAATGTTAATATACTGAACTCCCCAATCAAAAGACTGATGGTATGGATAAAAAATATAAGACATCTATATGTTGTCTGCAAGAGACCTACTTCACATGTAAGGACACAATCAGATTAAAAGTGAAAGGTTGGAAAAAGGTATTTCATGCAAATAGTAACCAAAAAAGAGCTAGAATAGACCAGATAAATGTAAAATAACAACATTATAGTATATGAACAATAATTACTCAGTGCAACTGGCAAATTATTCCTGTGGTCAGTATTCTGTAATTTTTTTCATACAAAATAAACACTTGCTTTTAATTGAGAAGGGCTGGAGAAGAGATATATTTTTGGATGCTTCATTTTTCTTTAACCCTTTCTTATTCATTCTCTTTAATTAAAATAATCTATCTGGATCAATAATGATTTAGCATGACTACTATTGAACAAGGTTTTGAGATTTTCCACCTCATAAAATTATGAGTTGGGAAATTGTTATCTCATGCAATTCATTCCAATAAGATGTGAAGAATTCCCAAATAGGAATTTGATTATCTAGAACGAATTATGGCCTAAATGGAAATTAAATACCTAAACCAATAATTTATTCCAGCAACTTTTAACATTTTGCCACATTCTCCCTATCATTCTCTCTTTCTCTCTATCTCATCTCACCTTGTCTTTCTATCTCTCATCATCATCATTTATCTTCTAATATATGAGAGTAGGTTGTATACCTTGTACTCCTTGAACATGTAATAGTTCCATGCACATTTCCTGAGAAAAAAGGTATTCACTTATAGATCTACCTTAAACACAGATGAGCTTGGCTTTTCAGTAATTTACTGTTGTTAAGAAAGAAGAAGCAGTCCCTCATCTATTCCCTTTTGTTTCAAAATCTCCTCAGTTAGTGCCTGGCATGGGAACGTCAGAATTGTGGGGTCTACGTCACATGTACATCTGATTTGCCAGGCAGTCAGGAAAAGCAAGTATCTAGCATTTTCAGCTGTTATGAAGGAAACATTTTGCTCCCCTTCTCATCTTTAGGTACATAAAATGGAGATTCCCCAGACACAGAAAGGGGTTTCAAGCTGGGCAGCCCAAAGGAACAGCAAGGTCTGCCACATTATTCTGTGTAGTTAATGGGACAGGCCTTTCTGCTCTGCCTGTGAGCCCTAGCACAGTGCCTTACTTTGCATAGACATTAATCTCTTGAGGCAAGGAAAAACATTAGTCCCTGCATAACAAGAGCCTGCTTCAGGTTAGGAGTTATAGGAAGTTGAAATTTAAACAAAATAAAAGATCCCTAATCCTTGCTTGGACAAATATTGTGAACCCCATTGAATGAATGTCATCTGTACTCTTTTCAAATAGCTTTTATGAAATTTGCCAACATAAAACTAAAGGTATACCACTCCGCTTCCCTGCTGGGTGTCAGAGGTCTTTTTTCTCCTACCTGAGTTCACATGTATCTTCCTTCCCTCTGATCACAAGGCAGTGCTCCAAGAGGGTCTTATTTAAGTTGCCCTCACTTATAAAAGAAAGCTGTAATTTTGATGCATTCTGGAACTGAATATGGTGGTTGCCCAGCTATTGAGTGGTGAGCATTCTTGTCTTCCCTTTTTGGAAGGCAGTTCTTAGAAAAACTCCTGCTTAAAAATTCCAAGCCTGTGGATTTATTTGCCCTAGCAGAGGGCACATAGTAGACACACAAATATTTTTTAAATAGATGCACGAGGCAATGTGGAGTCCTGCACAGAGCCAAGATTTGGAGGGCTGGTAGACTGAGAGGTTGAATTCTATCTCTGTTATTTCACAGCTGTGTGACTGTGGACAATTCACATAATTGCAATGAACTTCATTTATTCATCTGTAAAAAGGAGATAATTATTCCTACCTTATAGCCTTGTGGCAAGAATGAGATGAGATAATGTATTATAAAGTGACTGGCACATGGTAACTGCTTAATAAATGATACTTACTTTATTATTCATGCTAGTGTGGTAAATTCAGTGAACACTAAATGAGTGAATGACAAAATTAATGGATGTCATGAGAAATTCCACTGATGGGTGGAAAGCTTCCTAACAGACTCCTACTGGGGTGTGTTCCCAGGGATTAGGATAATTTTATGTGATGGCTTGGGAAGGAGAGTAGAAACACTTAGATATAGGCCCAAAATCTATCATGCTTGTTCTCTCCTTCATTCTGTCCCACATCCTGCCAATTTTCTTTAGAATATCTTTGTCCCACTTCTTCATCTGAATACCACTGTACATTCTTCAACAGCTAGCTCAGGAGTTCACCTCCTCCTCCGAGAATACTTCCCAGACTCCCTCAGTCTAGGCTGGGCACCACGACACTGTGTGTTTTTTTAAAAAACCAGTTATATATATATATATATATATTATTGGAGAAGTTGTAGTTTTACAGAAAAAACATGTAGAAAATACAGAGTTCCCATATACCTGCCCCACCCCCATTTTTACCACTTTCCATTAGTGTGGTAACTTTGTTGCAATTGATGAAAGAATATTCTCATAACTATACCATTATCTAAGTCTATACTTTACATAAGGGATTACTGTTTGTGTTGTACAGTTCTGTTTTTTTTTTTTTTAACTTTTATTCTAGTAACATATATATGACCTAAAATTTTCCCTTTCAACCACATTCAAATATATAATTCAGTGGCGTTAATTATGTTCACAATGTTGTGTTACCATCACCACCATCCATTACCAAAACCTTTACATCACCCTTAACAGAAGTTCTGTACCAATTCGGCATTAACTTTTCGTTCCCTAACCCCCATCCTGGCCCTGGTAAACTGTATTCTAGTTTCTGACTGTATAAATTTGCTTATTGTAATTATTTCATAACAGTGCGATCATATAATATTTGTCCTTTTGCATCTGGCTTATTTCACTCAACATGATGTATTCAAGGTTCATCCATGTTGACGCTTTTATCAGAACTTCATTCCTTTTTACAGCTGCATAATATTCCAGTGTGTGTGTGTGTGTGTGTGTGTGTGTGTGTGTGTGTGTGTATGTATATACATGTTTTGTTTATCCATTCATCTGTTTATAGACACTTGGGTTGCTTCCGCCTTTTGGCAATTGTGAATAATGCCGCTGTGAATATCAGTGTACAAATATCTGTTCAAGTCTCTCCTTTTAGTTCTTTTGGGTATGTACTTTTGGGTATGTACCTTTGCGTATGTACCTAGGCATGAGAATTTTTTCTTTACTTCTGCATAGCATTTGTCATAGTGTTTGACTACATGTGTGTCCCTAGCACTGGCTTGGCATATTCAGAAAATGGTGTTTTGCTATGGACAGGGTTTTGCTTAGCTTATGCCATACAACTAGTTCTTATAGTTTTGAGTGGGGATTGTAAGCATCCTGGGGCAGTCTCAAGCTGGAGAAACTGGGGAATTGTCAGGGAGACAGACAAGGGACAGAGAGAATTCTAGAAACATTTTCTTTTATCTTCCCATGAAGTCATCAGTTAGAGGTATATTACTCTAAGTTCTTTCAGAGTTGAATTTTTGAGTTTTTGTTTTTTTGAGGGATTGAGTTGGAGTATGTGGAGTAGATAGAATCAATGGTTGTTGTCATGAGCCTCAAGATGGCTATGGGCCACATGAAGCAATGGCCATTGAGATCTATGCATTTTGATTTACAAATGTAAAAGTGGTCTGATTTAAAGCACATCTATGAGGTGGGTTATGGAATGTAGCCATATACCACATACCATATGCCAACATTTTAATCATATTAATCCTTGAATTGGATTAGTGAAGAAAAGGCATTGTTTTCCCTTAGCGAGATTTCAGAAACTCACTAAGAAACTTAATAGAAGAGAATTTTGAGGGAGACAGATCATAGAAATAAATAGTTACCGTGCCTATATGGGAAGGTCAATTCTGCCTGGAATTGTTCAATTCTAATCCTGGTGCAAATTTTTACAGGGCATAGAGAACTTTTAACTGGTCCTTCCTTTTCCTATTAAAAGTAAACGAGATAATTACTAATCTGCAGATATTTGTTTAGCAGTGAAATGTTGTGCAGTCATTTCTATTTTAACCAATAAATAAGTTAATCAAATCTCCAGAGACTAAACTTTAAATATTCAAGACATCCAAATGAGATCCACTGTTATAAATACGGGCCTATTGAAGTGATGAGTTTCTCACAGGCAGAACAGATAGGTAAATGGTTCAGATACAGAATCAAATGAAGCAAGCAAAACTTGATTGGCCTCTATCCCCATTCTGTGTCACTTCTGGGCAGCAAGTAGCACACATAGGGAACCCCAGTCTTCTTTACCCCAGATTGCAACATCAGTGAATTTTGGAAATGGTAGTATATAGCCATAGATTTCAGTAGTGCTAGGTGGGGTGGGGGAATACTTCCTGTTTTGGGATTATCCCTAGAGCATGCAAACTTTTGGGAAAACAGGTTTTTATCTCAGTCTGAGGAAGAAATTCCTCAGTTCAAAGTAGGAATATGCTGCCTCTAGAAATCATTAGCATCCTATTATGGTAGTTATTTCATCACAGTCTCAGTGAACTGGGTGGGGGATGTAGTAGAAGGGTTTCAAACATTGTATAAGGTTGAGATAGCTATACTGGCATAATATTATGCTGAGGATAAGTTTTAAAGTCATTGTTTGCTTCGAATATTGTGTATAGTAAAAATTACCCCTGAAAATCTCTCTTAATGCATCATTGTGGAGAGCTACAAATTCTCTCTCAGTAGATTCAACACTGCTTCTTTTTTTTTCTCCAGGCTTAGGGATGATTATTGACTCTTAAGTTGAGCATCAGATGAAGTGGCTTATGAATCACATAGTATACAGTAGTATAGTATCTTTTCTCCTTAAAACTTTTTGTAATAATCTAAAACTTTCAGGACAGTTGCAAAAATAATACAAAACCCATATAGAGAACTCCCACACACCCCACCCCTCCCATACCCAGATCCACCAATTTTAACATTTTGCTACATTTGCTGCATCATTCTATCTGTCTGTGTATCTATCTGTCTGTCTGTCTGTTTCTCTGTCCATCCATCTGTCCATCCGTCCATCCATCTGTCTGCTTCTAAACATTTGAGAGTAGGTTGTATACATCTTGCTCCTTGAACAAATAATACTTCCGCATACATTTCCTAAGAACAAAGATATTCATTTACATAACCACCTTAAGTATAGTTATCAATTTCAAGAACTAAATGATACAAAGCTTATAGTCTATATTCCATTTTTTTTTCATATTTCCCAGTAATATCTTTTTTGGGCTTATCCCCCTCCATTATCAGGTCTATTCCAGGATCATGCATTACATTTAATTACCAGTCTCTTTGGTTGCATTTTTTAAAATTGTGGAGATAACTATACAACATAAACTTTCCCATCTTAAAGATAATATGGGATTAATAACATTCACAATGTTGTGCTAGCCTCACCGCCATCCATTTATCAGAACTTTCCCATTGCCCACAACTGAAATCCTACATTCCTTATATATTAACTCCTTATTTCCTCTCCCTGCTCACCCCTTGTAACCTGAACTCTACTTTCTGTTTGTATGCGTTTGCATATTCTAGCTATTTTATATACGTGGAATTATACAATATCTGTCCCTTTGTGTCTGACTTATTTCACTAAACTTGATGTCATCAAGGGTCATCCATGTAGTGGCATGTATTGGAAATTCATTCCTTTTTAAGGCTGAGTGATATTCCTTTGTGTGTGTGTATATATATATATATATATATATATATATATATATACACCACATTTTGTTTATCTGTTCATCTGCTGATGGGCATTTGGGTTGCTTCCACCTTTTGGCTGTTGTGAATAATGCTGCTGTGAACACAGGCATATAAACATCTGTCTGAGTCCCTGCTTTCAATTTTTTGGGGGTATATACCTAGAAGTGGGAATGTAGGGTCATAATGTAGTTCTGTGTTTAACTTTTTGAGGAACTGCCGAACTCTTTTCCACAGTGGCTGTACCATTTTACATTTCCAGCAACAATGTACGAGGGTTCTTATTCCTCTGCATCTTCACCAGCACATATTATTTTCTGTTTTATTAATAATAGCCATTCTAGTGGTGTAAGGTGGTATCTCACTGTGGTTTTGATTTGCATTTTCCTAATGGTTAATGATGCTGAGCATCTTTTCATGTACTTATTTTCATGTGTAGATCTACTTTGAAGAAATGTCTATTCAAGCCCTTTGCCCATTTTTAAATTGGGTTGTTTGTCTATTTTGTTGTTGAATTGTAGGAGTTCATTATATATTCTGAATATTAAACCCTTATCAGACATATGGTTTCCAAATATTTTCTCGCATTCTGTTGCTTGTCTTTTCATTTTCTTGATAATGTCCTTAGATGAACAAAGTTTTTAATTTTGATGAAGTCTCATTTATCTGTTTTTCATTTTGTTACTTTAGCTTTTGGTGTAGAGTTTTAGAATCTATCACCTAACACGAGGTCCTGAGGATATGTCCCTATGCTTTCTTCTAAGAGTTGTATAGTTTAAGCTTTTGTATTTAGGTCATTGATCCATTTTTAGTTAATTTTCATATATGGTATAAGGAAGGGATCCACTTTCATTCTTTTACATATGGATATCCAGTTTTCCCAGTACCATTTGTTGAAAAGACTGTTCTTTCCTCATTTAGTGGAGTTAAGTCTCTTGTCAAAAATCAATTGGCCAAACTTGTGTTGGTTTACTTCTGCACCCTCTATTCTATTACTTTGGTCTATATGTCTGTACTTCTACCAGAACCACAGCTTTTTTTTGTTTTTTTTTAACAGATAGTTTTTCTTTTCTTGAACTTCGCATATACATTCCTGCCAGTTATAAATGATATAATAATATTATAGTACAAAAAGGAAAAAAAGTTATGGATTAATATTTTTCACTTATGTTAATACATTAAAGGTGGGGGAATTTTGCCTATATATTAGTCTGTTGCAGTAATGAACAATAACATTAGTTTTCTTTTCCAGACCTCAGTTTCTGCAGATTTGCCAAATGGCTTCAACAAAATTGATATTCACAGTCACATTCAATAGTCAGTGCTGCTATATTTGTCAACCTATGTTTGTTTACAGTTACTAGATAACACTTCATATTAATTTTAATTTTGAACAGTTTTTTTCTTTTACATGAAACAACAACAAATATACAAATAATTGGGAAAACTCTTAAACATAAGGATGAGTTTGGCAGAGACTCACAAAAATCCCATTTCACAATACATTTCAGAAAATGTAATATCACTGATGGCTTTGTTTTTTTAGGTAGCTCAGTAGCTTTCAGATGTCTCCCTAGTCAAAACATTGAAACACAAATAAAAATTCCAGGAGTCACATAGAATGACAAGCATGAAGTAACTTAAGTTCTACTTCTTGCTTTTTATAATCATTGTGCTATCATTGTTCATTTTCAATCTCCAGTTTAAACACAGGAATAGATAACATGAATTGTGTCCATAGAAAGCTTGACTGCTTCTGAAACTTTAAGAACTTAAAAGCACTTTTATAACTGAGTCCACATATGTCAAGGCCAACTCTATAACTAAGAGTCTTGGAATGAACTCTTTTATAGAATATAATATTTATCAAAGGATAATAATGCAAATGTCCTCATTGGAAATATACACACACATACATACACACATACAGAATTAAAACTGAATGGTAACCAAAGTACTTGTTTAGAACTTAAACAAATAGATGTTTTGGG
>JAQZBX010094777.1:0-11987 GCA_029593785.1 Cabassous unicinctus | reverse complement strand
AGTGAGTAGAATGTGAAAGGGGAAATTCTTATGTTTCAAGTAGCAAAAGGATTCCACTTGGAGAAAGCAAGCCTGAATTCTAGTCCCAGCTTTTCTGATAGCTTTAACCAAGTCATTTAGTCCCACAAGGCCTCCGTTTCCTCCTTTGTAAAATGAGTGGGTCAGAGCTTTACTGTCCCTTCCAACTTTACAATTCAAAGACAAATTAAGTAATAATCAATCCCTAGCCTGAGTCATTAATATTAAAGAGCTTGCCCATAAAAACACAAAACACCTCATGAAGAAAGTCATCTGAGCCCCAGCTGAGTGAATCTAAAGAAGGATCTCAAAAATAGAAGATAGAAAATACAAGTCAAAACACAAGATTATTCACTCTTGTCACATAACCTCCATGAGACTCTCAGATTTATTTGTTGCTTGTAGCAGAGCAGTCCCTCCTGGGGACAGAATCACTTTCAGAGTCTTGATTTCTAGAGTTCTGTCTGGATTTTCCTTTTCCTGTTTCATTTTTTTCTCACCTTCACCAGCCATTGCCCACACCACGCCCCTATTCCTCCCACCCAAAGAATACCAGACAGTGTGTGCTGTCAAGGACCACAAAAGCCATCAGTGCAATCTGATCATAAGGACAAGGAACACTGACCTGGAGTTAGCCCCATCCTCTCCAGTGAACAAATTTTAAATAACTTCCTCCCCTGCAATCAAGTTTGTATAACAAGCCGGTCAGCTGGAAAGACCTCCTAGTCTTTACTCTGGCTTCTAGTACTGCAGTGGAAGAGCAACAGCCTGTGAGCAAGCATTCATAAGCATCTTTCATCAGTTCCCAGCTTCACAGAGGGGGCAGACTCTGCCAAGAAACTGATGACATCTGATTCCTGAAAGGTACATTCAGAGCTGCTGGTCACCATTGATGATGAACAGTTTCTGTACTGAGGGCACCGCCCTCCTATCTTTGCCCCTCCTTGGTCAGGTTGTGCCCTCTGACTCAGCTTCACATGCAGCTGTTCTCTGGGCTTTTCTCTAATAACCCATTTCTCCTTCCTGCAGTCCCACTGGGACTCAAACCGATGGCCAATCTGCCAATTCCGCAAGTGCTGCCCCTCCATGGAGATTCACATCTACCTCTTCACTGATGGTGATTTGCCTCCAAGGAAATTAATTCCTCATGATTCCACCACATACCTAGTTAATATATTTTAAAAATAGACACTGATGTTATTTCCAGGGCTATTTTAGGTTATTGATGGCAGTTTTTCTTTTAAATAAACTTCCACAGGCATAAATGCTTTACTTAACATGGGGCCAATTTTATTCCTGTAGGGAGTAGAGGTTATAATCCTCTTTACTGTCATCCTTCCCTGACTCAGCCTTATAGGAAACCATGGAGACGGTGCTCAGAATGTAGACATCTGAAAAACATTTGATTTCCATCATATTTCTTCAGATTTTACTGGTAACTGAAGACTCTTATCAGTAAATAATCACAAATGGTCCAGAACATGAAATAGCTCTTGAGAGCTGAGCACAGTCTTGCCAGAACAAATTCATTCTTAGAATCCAAGACCTGTTCCAATTAGAAGGGGAAAATTATAAAATTGTTTAGACATTGGAAAGTATTTTTCAAGTAAAATACTACCTGAATATTGGTTGGGTTAATTGCTCCTATCTTTGAATGCATTACAAATGAGTGCACTGTCTCCCAAGGAGAAGTCCATCCCAAGAGAAAATGCCTTTCCTTCAGGATGGAACTGGAATGTTTCCCAAACAGGGATCATACCCAAACTCAGGCTGAGAAATCCCATACATTGAGCCAGCCAAGAAGACCATTACACAACTGATTTTAGTGGCTCTTCTACTTTTAACATTATAATATATTCCAGCTGCAGCTGTGATCTATATATCTACACATGAAAAGAACTTTGTATGAAAGTTACATATACAATTATTTATATATTGCAATGTTTTATGTTTCAAAACATCTTATTTAAATAGCTAATGCATGCACAATGAAAAACATGCAAAAGTTACAAAAGACATAGAGTTCCCCTAATTCTCCCCTAATCCTCACTAGGGCAGAAACTGATACCAGTTCCTTATATAGTCTTCTAAAGATAATATATGTGTGTATACATATTTTCCAAGATGATAGCATATTAAACAGTTCTTGTACCTTGCTTTTTTCCCTCTTAATTTATCTTGGGGCTCAACCTCATCCTTTTTAATGACTGAAAAGTGTTCTATTATATAGATGTTCTGTTATTTATTCAACCAATGCTCTATTGATGAACTTTTAGGTCTTACAGTCTTTTGCTACTACAAATGATGCTGTGCTGAATATCCCTGTATTTACATCTTCATGCATATATGCCATTATTTCTATAGGTTAAATTCCTAGAAGTGGAATTGCTTGGTTAAAGGATAGCTTTTAAAATTTGATAGATATTGCAATGTTGCCTTCCTTAGAGATTGAACCAATTTACCAGTACCCACTGCCAAAAAAGTATGAAAGGATAATGCTCTACCATTCAATCTCTCTGCTCTGAATTTGTCTGTGTGGAATTGCTTTAAAATATAGAGATAAGTCTAGCTAACAATATAACACAAATGGCATACTTTTATTGTTCAGGTCTCAAAGGAAATGCTATCCTCTCAGCATAGCTTCCCTATCACCACCAACACACAGTCACTTGCTAGCCCAATATCCTTTATATTGATACCACTTGCCCCTATCAGAAATCTCCTGGCTTCTTTGTCTATTGCCCTGCCACACCCCACTAGAAGGTAAGCACCAGAAAACAAGAAATCTGTCTATTTTGTTAACCCAGCAGTTTGAACAGTGCCAAGTAGGTAACTGACGCTCAATAAATGCATGTAGAATGAAACTCCAGGTCCAAAATGTACCTCTGATACTGAAGGGTGTGAGTTTGCTTTGGAATAGCTTTCTGAAGCTCTCCAAGATAGGATGGCAGCAGTATGGCTTAGGGGGTTTGGAGGGTAGGGTAGGCCACATGCAGAGGAGTTTCTAACCCATTTTGGGAATATTCTACAGGCTTTGGAGTGAAAACTACGCTCACACCAATTTCAAGGGAAACAAATTGCTTGTAGAAATTTCAAGGGAAAAAAAAGCTTGTAGAAATTACCCAACACTTAAATTTGGGCTTGAAGAAAAATAAATTGCATTATCCTTGGTTCTCAGCAAACTATGGGCCCAATATAAATTGATATTTGAAAAGTGATTTGAAGTGTGTAAAACACCATTGTTTTGAATATGAAAAGACAGAAATTCTTTAATGAAAAGCAAAGGAGCACCCTTTGACTTTTAGTCCATGAAGCTCTCTGTTTTGAGGAAGCTCTGTCAGGCCGTTATCTGCTGTAGAGGTGATTCACTGAATACAGGTAGTAATAAATAAGAATTTGTCAAAGAGGTGTTTCAAAATCCTCTAACAGTTATTCTGTTGGGTCCCAGGTGTGGCTGGCAGGTTTGGCTAGGCCTAATTAATTGGATTCAGCCATGTGGGAAACATCAGTAATGACTATTGGTATAAATATTTTGTGCCACCCATTCACTGGCTTAGCACTGGGAGCACATGAAAATGAGCATTCTAGACATTAGATATTCTGGGAGATACAGAGGACATCATGTGCATTTCCCCAAAGGAAAATATTAAATATGTGAAGTAGGTTCCTCTTAATTGTCAAAGCATGTGCATTTTTCAGAGCTGTTAGATAATTCTGTTCTTTAGTTTCTAAGAATCTAGGTGTTTATGCCAAGGGGTGACTTTTGGGGTTTTAGACCCCCTTAATCCCCATTAGGAACAGCTTCCCCAATTCTTTAGTATGGATAATTAGTATTTCTCAAGTTTATGCAAAGTGCTATGAAAATGCAGCTTCAGAGGCGAGTCTTCTAGGTAGGCCCCCACTTCTAGCTATATGGCTCTCCTGGAGCCCTATAGAGATATTCATAAGTCACCCCTGGTCATAGGCCTTTGAAGACATAAGGAGAAAGCAGCCACCACCTGGCTATCTGTCTATAGATAGCCTCTTTTGTCAGCCCTCTCTTTCTTCCCTGGCAGACACAGCACTTCCAGGAAATTTATTCTTGTTAGCCTTTTGTAGAGCTCCATGCTCTAATCCCAAAGAGCCCAGTGACTCTGTGGAAGAATGTGGTGGGACTGGGTTATCCAGTGTGGGGCAGAACCAGTGGCACCTAGTTAAAGAGAATGTTTCAGAGTCTGCCACGTGATTTCTTCTGAGGCTCAGGCTCAGGCTCTAACAAGAGGAAACTTCCAAATACTAACATTCAGCAAAAAGACCTAAGAGTCACATGGGACTCTCACATTACTGGTTGTGTAAATCCCCTGATCTCTCCAGGCCCAGTGCAAATACAACAAATTGGGGGTGACCAAAGGCATTCAGAGGTTGTTAGAATCACATGATTCCTAAAATGCAAGAACCAAAATCTACCTGAAGAGTCCCAGATGCTCCATCTTCATAACATATTTTCCAGGCTTTTAGTAAAATAATCTTCAAAGAAAAATGTATGACACATTTGAGTTTAAGAAATGCACAAGATTTTTGAAAAGACATAATGCTAGAAGTCTGCCCCATTTATGACTCCCCAGTATATTTCCTTAAGCTTATCAAACATCTCTCTGCCTACCTTAGATTTTCTGCCCACAAAATGAAGAAAGTAAGATTTTCCCCACAAGTAACTGAAGTTGCATAGGGGGAAGATGTACAGAGAAGCACGCACTTCCTAGCATGTGGAATGGGGTAACTGTTACGACTCCCATTCATATGATCCACCAACATGGTTTTTGAAACAAAATGCCCTCTAATTAAGAGAGCTGCCCCTGAGAAGCAACTTTTGCCAAGCTCAGCTTAGAGTCCTAATGCCTACCCTTCAAATGAATGCATAATCAACTCAGTTTTCCTGGGCTGAGGGCGAGATGATGAGGACATGGTTTACTCTGTGGTTTCTAAATTCTCTACATAACTGTTCTGTCCAAGACCTGTGGCTATGGCTATGGGCCAACCCTGAGGTTGGGAGCCTTTGACCAGGTTGTATCAGAAAAGACAATGTGGGGTATTAAGTACATTTTTACCCCAACAGTGGAAGATTGGACAAGTCATTTTTGCCTCTTTGGGTAAAAAGTAGTACATTTTTGGGGTTTCTCAGCTGTAGAAAGAGGTACTTAGCATAGCACAGAGGTCATTCTAGATATGACCTTCTGTAATTTTTTTATAGAAGTTCTATCAAAGCCTGTTTAGGGAAGTGGATATGGGTCAAGTGATTGGGCTCCCACCCACCATATAGGAGGTCCAGGGTTCAATTCCCAGGGCCCCCTGGTAAAGGCAAGCTGGCCCATGTGGAGTGCTGGCCCATGCAGGAAAACTGGCCCACACAGGAGTGCTGGCCCATGCAGAGAGCTGGTACAGCAAGATGATGCAACAAAAAGAGGCAAAGGAGAGACAATAAGAGACACAGCAGAACAGGGAGCTGAGGTGGCACAAGAGATTGTGTGCCCCTCTCCCACTCCAGAAGGTCCCAGGATCAGGTTCCAGTGCTACCTAAAGAGAAGACAAGCAAACACAGAAGAACACACAGAGAATGGACAGAGAGAACAGACAGAGAGCATAAAACAATGGAGGGGGATAAATAAATCTTAAAAAAAAAAAACAAAACCCTGTTTAAATGTCTTTTATCACTGATGTGGGTAAGAGACAAAAGTAAGCCGAGTGCAGGGCTCACAGAGGCACCAGCCAGGCCAGGCCCAGCTATAAGCACCACAGCCATGGCCACTGCTCAGATGCAGTAGAGATTCATTCATCATCCATCTAATATTTATTGAGTCCCTACTGTGAGCCAGGCACAGCTCTAGACACTGAGGACATAGCAGTGAATTAAACAGTGACACCTCTGCATCCATGAAGCTTCCACTTACATATTGCACCAAAACTCCAGCCTTCAACAATTCTGAAAGGTTCCAGCACTCAACCAGTGCTGCATTTTTACAATATGCATTGTTTAAGATTCTTTCCTCTGCCAAGCATGAGAGAGAGCCCAGAAGTACCTGTGGTTCAGAGGAAGTGGAGCTGCAGGGCTAGGGTAGTGGGAAAGGGGCAGAGCCAAGAGGGTGGTTTAGCCCTGTGTCCAATGCACTTGCTGTGTGGCCCTGGAAGAGTAGCTTCCACCTCATGCCCACTTCTTCATTGACAAAGCTGGTTTGATGCTATTTGCCTGTCTCCTAGGGAAGTGTGAATCATCCACCAGTTAGCTTGTGGAAAGCCCACTTCAGGCCCAGAGACAAGCAAATGAAATGAGCTGTGCAACCTGCCTTCACAAAGCTGACTTGCTGCCTGCTTTTAGGGGAGCAGCATGTAAACATAGGACTGTGTAATTAGCCTGATGTCAACACCAGTTGCACCAAGGAACAAGGCTAAGGGGAGCCAGGTGGCCCAGGAGAGAGAGAATCACACAGGCTTTGGGAGAGATGGAGCCTTTCTCTCTGCTAGCTTATTCAAATCCCTTCAAGGGAGGGGTGACCCATTAAAGCAGGACAAGCAGCTTCCAGGACTGGTCAGTTTTATTCACACAGGAGGGAACAGAAAGTTACCCCAGGAGACACTGAGAAGCCATGGGCAGCCAGTGGCTATTGCACTCTTCCAGATATTTCAGTTGGAACCAGCAATTGCCTGAATTACCCCCACTAACTTATTTGATATGGTGATTTCTGCTGTGCTAAGGTGCAGAGGATGCACTGAATCTGCTTCTGGTTCTCCTGAAAGAGTGGGAGTGGGGATGGCGGTGGTGAATTTAGCAGTAACATTTCCATCTCCCATTTTGTCCAATGTTTTTCTTCTACCCAGGATGCCAAGTCTTGGGAAAATAACAGATAATTTGATGAGATGAATTATAATGAGTAAAGCAACTTAAAATTGAAGGTGTGGGAGGCCCTGCCCTGATCAAGATGGCAGAGAAGCTTTGGGGAGCAGCAAGAACTGGCAGAAACATCTTTCTCAAAATTCCAGAAAACTGTTAAAAGCCTGCAGTAACAGGATGAGTGCCATATTAAGAAAAGGCCTCTTAAAAGCAGTAGGATCTCTTGGTGACCCATATGCCCCCTCTCCCCTCCCCCCACTGGCTCAGTGCAGAGCTGGAATGCACTCCCATCTGGATCCCTGGAGCTGGTTCTGAAGTGAGCAGGGTAACCCTCATGCATGTCCTGGGAGCATGTAAGTCTGGCCCAATCTCTCTGGTGATGGCCTGAGGGACTTGCTGTCCCAGAGCTTGCCCTGTGTGTGAAAGGTGGCTCTCAGAGCTCCCCTACAGAATGCTGTGGGAGAGCAATCAAACAGCTGCCTGAGGCAAGGGTGGTTGGCTGTAGGATGTGAGGAAAGTGTTTTGTAGGCAAGAGGGGACAATCATACCTGGTAGGGAAGTCACACATGTCTGTTAAGCACCCAGACTTCATCTACTCTCACCTCCTTCTCTGGGGAAGTCATGCTTAAGTGGCCATTCTTGGCCTTCCACCACCCATCTCCTTTTCTATTGTATTTCATTCCACAATGTGGGGGAGATGTGAAGTCTAATGAAAAGGCCCTGCCAGAACTTAAACCCAAATTGCAACAAGCACCCCCAAATGCTTATCAGAACAGAAATTCTCAGTGGCAGGGTCCCCTCTCCCACCCAGGTGTATAAATATCACATTCATACAGTACAGATTGGTCTCTCTTCTCCCACATGAAGTGTGGCCTGCAGAGTTGCCATCTACTGATCCTGACCCAGAGCAGTTTTGTGCCACCCCAGGGAAACCAGCCATGATGGGACTTCTCCTGCTGTTTGGACTCTCTGCATTATTAAGTAACAAGGAAATTTGCCCTTTCTGGACTCTATTCTGTATAATAAGGGGATCACTTGCTGTAAGTTTCTGTTGTACCTGAACCTATGTACCTAGGATGCAACTTTTGCAGCAACTTGCTCCACAATACCCATGTAAATAGAGACTTCCTAGGGCTACAAGCACATGCCCAAGACAAGACACATGCACAGAAAGCACCAAGAAGGCCTCAGTGCTTTGGCCCAGAGGTCTTACCTAAACTCATTGTATGAATAAGCCCCCAAAAAGCACCTCATAAGTCAATCAGCAAAGACAGGGAAAGGTATTTTCTTTTTTTCCTTCTAACTTTTTTTCTTTAGCACATGGCATTCAAGGAAAGCTCTGTTAACAAAAGAATCCAAAAGATACAAAGAAACAGGAAGTGATGGCCCAGGTAAAGGAGATTAAAGTATTAGAAACCATCAATGAGGAAGATCAGACCTAGAACATTCCAGATAAAGACTTTTAAAATGGTCCTAAATATGCTCAAAGAGCTAAAGGAAAAGATGGACAAAGAACTAAAGGAAATCAGGAAAATGATAGGAAACAGAAAGAGACTATCAATAGAGAAATAAAAATCATGAATAGGAACCAAACAGAGCTGAAGACCATAGTAACAGAAATTAAAACTTCCCTAGAGGGGTTCAACAGCATATTGGAGCTGGCAGAAGAATCAGTGAACTTGAAGATAAGACAATTGAAATCATCCAGTCTGTGGAGCAGAAGAATGAGGACAGGTGAATAGAGCCTGAAGAACCTGTGGGACACCATCCAGCATACCAATATACACATTATGGGGGCCCCAGAAGGAGAAGAAACAGAGATAGGGGCAGAGAGAATATTCAAAGAAATAATGGCTGAAAACCCCACAAACTTAATGAAAGACATGAATATACACATCCAAGATGCTCAAAACACCCCAAACAGGATAAATCCAAACAGACCCACAGTATGTCATGTTATAATCAAACTTTTGAATGCCAACAATAAAGAGAGAATTCTGAAAGCTGCAAGAAAGAAACAAATTGTCATGGGAAAGGGAGCCTCAATAAGATTAAGTGCTGATTTCTCATTGGAAAAAATTGCTAACCAAGATTTCTATATCCAACAAAACTGCCTTTCAAAAATGAGGTAGGGATTAAGACATTTCAGACAAACAAAAGCTGAGAGACATTTTCACCACTAGACCAGTCCTGCAAGAAATGGTAAAGGGAGTTCTGCAGGTTGAAAGGAAAGGACAGTAGACAATTGACTCAAACCACATAAAGAAATAAAGATCTCCAGTAATGAGTAATGATATTGACAGGGGTAAATATAAACACCAGCACGCTTGTATTGTTGACTTGTACCTTCCTATAGGAACTAAAAGGCAAATGTATAAAATGTAATGATAATTCAATGGTTTTGGACTTATAATGCAGAAATATGGAATATGTGACAAGAACTACATGAAGGTAGGGGGACTGAGGGGTTTAGGCACATAGTTTATGTATGCTGTTGAGGTTAAGTTAGCATTAATGAGAAGGATCAGACTTGGGACATTCCAAAGACTTTTTAAAAATGGTCCTAAGTATACTCAAAGAGCTAAAGAAAAACATGGACAAAGAACTAAAGGATATCAGGAAAACAGCAGATGAACACAAAGAGACTATCAATAGCGAGATGAAAATTTCATGTTCAAGGTATATGGTGTGTGCAACCTGCTCTCAAATGTTCAGAAAATAGAGACATAAATAGACAGAAAGACAGAATGATGCCACAAAGTTGGCAAACCTAAAATTGGTGGATCTGGGAGTCTGAGAGGGTGGGGGTATGTTGGAGTAGTTCTCTGTAAGGGAATTGTATTATTTTTGTACATTTGAAATTATTATGAAATAAAAAGTTTTTTTTTAATTGAAAGAGTAAGAGGAAGACACATTTAAGTGTCATATTTGTAATAAAAAATCCATGAGTGGACTCAATACCAGTTTAAGACATAAAGAGCTTTGATGACTGTCAGGGTCAGATGCAGAGTTCTCTCTCCAAGACTTTTCCAAAATTTAAACAAAAACATTTTTTGCCAACTTCTTTCCCTTCCTTACCTCTGAAGTAATGAAAAACTTTTCTTAAGAAACCTAGGAAAGGAGTACTCTCTTCTTGAGAGTTCAGGTCAGGGGTAAGCCTCAAGAAGATACATTTAACCCCCAAGATATTCACAGAGGGAGGAGAATTTTGGAAACACTATGCCCTCTTTTGGCTGGATTTGATGTTTCTTAGATTATGCTCACCCCCAAAAGAAACTTGCTCTAATGAAGTGCCCCCTCTTTCAGAAGTTGTCTTTTAAAATGTTTCTCAGTGGTATAAAACATTATAATACATTCCTAATTCTTTCCCTTTGGATTAATTTATTAAATAGTTTTTTCCCTATTAGGAGAGGCTGTCCCAAGAACATGGTACATCTGGGGTAGCAGTCACAGAAAGGTGGTAAATGTTGCAAAAATGGGGGGTTGGACTCCAACATCCTTTCTTTCACATTTTGTCTAGGACTAGCCAGCACCATATCCTTAGGGATAGATATTTGGTTTTTCTATATTGTAAAATCAGAAAAAAAAAAAGAGTGATCACTTTGAAGGAGAACATCAGTTCCTGTTAAGGATTTGAACCCAGTAATCAAATCTAGTTTTTAAAGACTGATTTTGATACCTGGGTTTTCTTTCTCATTGGCTCTTCCTTGTTCAGTGTGGTAAGTGTTTGTTGAATGGAGGCAAGTGTCAGTTGAAGGCCAGAAAGAACAATGTTATTAGATTGGCCAAGGTTCAGAAACTGAACCATTTCACATCACAGATCTGGATTCCAGAAAACAATAAAATTCCTGAGCTCTTTGGAGACACTGGCATTCAAAGAAGATGGATTATCTCAACTTGAGTTCAGGCCCTGAGAGACTGCATTAGATTGTGAAAATCTGAAAGAACCAATACACACACACACACACACACATGCACTCTACCTATGAAAACCACATAACTCAGTGACTCCTGACAGTCTTGACAAATGTTTATTCTTCACAATACCATATCCAGCCCCACTGAGAGGGAAGCAGAAGGGCCCCTTAATACATCACTGTGAGAAAAGAAAATGCACATTGGCCTTTTTTTTTCTTGTTTGTTTGCTTGTCAAGGCAAAGAAAACATTCAAATGGGTGGCTTCTTCTCTTAGCAAGCTGAATCAAGAGCAGGGGAGCAGAGGAGAGTGGGAGCCTCTGTAATTCCTGCATCTGACCTCAAATCCAAAGGCAAAGAACTTCTTCAAAGAAAGAATTCTTTGAAGGTGTCTGTGTAATCTTGAGACAGGGGATAAGTGTGACTGAGACCTGTGGGCACCCAAAGTAGGAGTGGGTCTTGTATCCTTCTGGCCAGGCAGCCAGGTTCGTTGGGAAAATGCAGCTGGAAGAGTTGGACAGAACAAGGAGATGCCAGGGTCCATTATTAGCCATTGCTCTGAGGAGAGGTGGCACTGCACAGCCAACCACTGTCCCCTCCTGGGCCGATAGGGGTCTCTGTAGGCAATAGGGACAGTGGCTGTTCCAATAGACCACTCCCCACAACCAGTTATAAAGTCATGTGATTTGGAGACCAGGCCAAAAATCCTGAATCTCAGGCCTAGAAGGCATCCTAGGCCACCTGTTATTGTGGCCAGGTCATGGGGTAAGATGCATCATGTAAGTGGACTTTCCACTTAACTCTGCAAGCTCTAAAAGATCTCTGGTAAGATATTTTTGAAGGATGCCTTTTTATACCATGTAATCTACTAACCTGCTTTATTAATTCAACACTCTCTTAATAACTTGAAGTCACTCTTAAGCTTTAGTTTTCCCATCAGACATGGTCTCTGCTGGAGACAGGGTGACTGTCTTCAGAAGTCCCTGCCACATACCCTTTCAGATTATTGTTTCTGATCAACTATGGACTGGGGAACTAGAAAATCAAACATGTCCAGAACTACATGTTTAGATGCTCAATACATCTCCAAGTGAGGGGTTAAGTGTATACCTATTTGTGTGCTATAACTGATCTGCAGAAACTTCCCACAACCAGGAATAGAGTGTGTGTTTTGAAGGGTTGAACATAT
>JAQZBX010094776.1:0-11985 GCA_029593785.1 Cabassous unicinctus | reverse complement strand
CGGGAGCCAGAGTGAGCTCTCCCCAGGAATCCTAGGCGCCGGTGCATCCCCAGCCAACTTTGGAGCAGAACCCCAGAGCAAAGTGAATTCCAGGTCATCACGCAGCTCTTTCTTTCCTTTGAAACTAATTTTACATCCCCTTTATGAAAGTGGGTCAGAGTTCCTCCCGTTACAGGAAGTTGATTAAGAGAAGTTAGAGACCAGAAAACCCAGGCAGGAAAGCATGTTCCAGGCTGGCCCTGGAGAGAAGTGCTGACGGAGGGTCTAGCTGAAGGTGTGCACACACAGACACACGCAAGGGCACTCTCGTGCATGGGTACACACTCATGCATGGACACACACACTCATGGGCACAGACATCCATGCACAGGCACACACGACACGGACACACACTCAAGCATGGACACACATGCATGGGCATACACACGCACACGTCATGGGCACACACACGTCACGGGCACACACACACACGTCACGGGCCCACTCCACTCACTGGCCGAGCCGCCTGGCCACCCACTCATGCACACAGAGAGATGTGCGGGAAAGGCCTCTCCTTCCTCAGGCGGGACCCTCGGGCCAGGCCAGGCCAGGCCAGGAGGGTGCTGCACTGAGTTTCCCTCGTGTGGAAGGAACTGCAACCTCGTGGCTGTCCCAGGCCGGCCTTGGGCAGTCTCCTGCCATTTGCCCTGAAAAGTGTCAGGGCAGGACAAGGACCCAGGGCCCAGGAGGCCTCAGAGGCTGCCCAGAAGGACCCAGAGCAACAGCAGGATTCCAGCTAGGGGACCCTCTGAACAAGGAAGCAAAGGTCCAATACGAGAGCAAGCAGCATGGGGGGCGGGAGCGTGCTGAGCACAGCACGGTTCAGACATGCACAGCCAGCACTGTGGGCAGAGTCCTGCCTCTCCGGGGCTGAGGTGCACCTGGGGGCATTAGCTCTCCTCCCTCTGGGGCCTGGACGTGCCCAGTTTCCTGCCTTAAGGCTCTCACTGCAGCTGCCCCCAGAGAACAGGGCAGGGTAACCCGAGTCCCCCCACGTAGCTGAGCTTCAACAGCGCCCTCTGCAGAGAAGGCGGCTGAAGGGGACAAGGACACTGGGGGTTCAGGGGTAAGCTGAGTTAAGCCAGGGGTAAGCACAGTGGATTCCAGCTTGGCTCGCCAACTGCACAAGGGCCTTTTGCTTGTGAGATCCAAAGCCTGACCTTCACGTTAAGAAGAGGACAACCCGCTGGTCTTAGTGGCCCACCACCAGTATTCCCTGTCCACTGGTTCCAGTTAACCAGGTGCCAATACTAGTGAGATGGGCTCCTGAAAGGCAGTGCCTCCCGGCACCTGTACTTACAGCTCTGGGGACCCTGTGACCCCTCCTAGGGCAGACCTGGCTGGAGAGTCAGAGAAATGAAATCTCCGCATCTGCCTCTGAGAGGGCTAATCAATCAGCCCAGGGGCCAAGGCAGGGGGCAGTGGAAGCACAGGCCTGGGGGGGCTCCGGAGGACATGCCCCCCCATGCTGAGGGCAGCGGTGATGGACACAGCGTGTTTGCAGGGCCTGTGTTTGGCCCTCCCCTTTTTGAAGCATCCAGCGTAAAAGGGGATAAAAAACCTGCTGAGTCTCCTCTCCCAACCAGCCCGAAATCTCTTTAAGGGAGCCAAGGTAGGAGATAAACAGAGTGGAGGGGTGGGGGCGCAGAGGAGGTGAGCTTTGCAGCTGCTGCACCGCCAGCCCTGACTCAGCACTGCCCGCTGCGGCCGACCTGGAGGGGAGGCCCCAGGGCACCGGGGGGAGCCGCTCTGGGCAGCCGCACGGGCTTCCCCGGCACAGGAACCGCTGACACTCACGGACAGAGAACGAGGGAGAGGGCAGTGTTCTGGAGATTTCCAGGAGAGGTTGCTCCACACGAGATGGCCCTCTCGGGGGTCTTCCCAGACCACCCATGCCGCCCACCTGGGTCCCTGGCTCAGCCCTGCTAGCTCTGCCCTGCCCCCAGGGCTGCTGCCTCTCCGGCTCTCTGGAGCCTGGACACAGCTAAGCCCCGGGAACGGGGTCCCCCCACAGCGACAGGGCGGTGAGGTCCAGTCCAGGGAGTAGGGGGCGTTCCCAACCCACCAGACGCCGCCGGGTCCCTTGACGGCATCAGAGGGGCTGGTATGTGGGGACACTCTGGAATTATGTCCAGCCAGGCCCCCTCCCAGCTCCCAAGGCCCACGGCTGGGCCCAGGCTCCCCAACACCCTTCAGGGGCTGCACAGGGACCGTCGCTGCCCGTGCCCCACATGCCGCCCCCGGGGCTCCTGCCTGGATGTCTGTCTACCCTGCGGGGTCGGGGGACAGGTGACCCGCCCAGTTCTGTCATCCCGCAGACACAGGCCTGTCCCTGCTCTGCAGGCTGCCAGGTGGATGGGGCCCGGTACACAGTAAGAGCTTGATAAATGTCCATTATTGCAGGTTGCACGGGTACAGCTGAGGCCGATTCAGGCTGGGCACTCAGGGGTCTCTCCGAGCCTCAGTTTCCCTAAAAAGGGGGATCCTGAGAGGACCACCTCTGAGGGTGTTTGGGTGACTAAATGGGCTCGTGAGGTGCTGGCACCAAGAAGGGCCCCGGTCCCTCCTGACCCCACACCTGGACCTTCGCCATACATGTGGGTGTCTGATGACACGGCAACAGCTGTTACCGTATTTTGGGGGGTTTCAGTAGTGACCCCTGAAGGCCTCTGGGGGAAAGTACCCTGGCTCCTTCGCAGGGGTCGGTTGGAAGCCCAAGAGCACGGTGCCTGCAGGGCAGCCTCGGGACCTGCTCCTCGGACGCAGTGACCCTCCCGTGTCCAGGGAGGCCCCAGACCTGAACCCGAGATGCCCATCCCTGGGGCCTCCAGCACGAACCTGCCCCCTCCCAGGGGAAGCATGGTGGGTATACCGAGAAGAGGGCGTACCCCCAAAGCCTCCCACGCCCCGACGGGACGGCTCTGCCTAGCTCACATGCCGCAGGGTCTTGTCGGCCTCAAGGACAGTAAAAGGCCGGGCCTGGCTCTCCCCAGGCTGCTGCACCCACTTCTCTGACCCGGCGGGATGGCCCTGCCTGTCCAAACACACGGGCGGGGGTGGCCAGGAGACCCCACCTGGGTCCCAGCGGAGGCCCGGGACGAGCGCTCAGCGTAACTGCGGGTTTTCTGAGAGATGCGATCAAACCCATCCCAGCAGCCACCGGCCTGTCCTCTCCCCTCTTGTCCAGTCACAGGCCTTATGCATCCTGCTAAGGGGGGGCAATGTCATTGGACTAGAAGCTTCTGGAGGGAGCACTGGGGTTGGAGGTGGGACTCAGTGGTGGAAACCCACCGGGTCTTTTAAGCCCTCTAACCTTAGCCGATTGTGTGCAGAGCAGAGAAACAACCTCCCCCGGTGGAAGTGACCCTGGCTGGGGGGTGGGCACCCCCCACCCAGCCCTTGAGCCCCAGGCTTGGTTCTGCTCCCCACCTTGCGGGGGAAATTTCTGCAGCTCTCTCTGCATTAGCATTTGTGAACCAGGCCAGTGGGGCTCCTCCCTGCTCCCCAGGGGACTGCGAGAATAAATAACAAATGGTTACAAAGAGGATTATGGGCCTCTCCCCACGTGGGAGAGGCATAAAAGATTCATCTGGTGCCCATGCAACACTACCCTAGCAATTTGAAAGCCAGCTTTACTCCACCACATCCATTAACGGCTCCGCTGAATTAAAAGATATGCAAAAGAAACCCATCAGGGATTGCTCTTTTGCAAGCGTATCACTTACAGAAAAGTTATGTTTTCGGTTGAAAACACTCATCGGTGGTGAGGTCGTGATGAGGCTGCTTCCTGACACGTGCTCCAATCGTTTTGGAAAGTAACTGGTCACAGAGGTTCCCAGCCTTGGCCCCAGAAACCCTATTCACATAAACTGATCCTAAAGAAGCAGTGCAGGAGAAGAAATGAAGTGTGGTGCACATCAGTGTTCACCAGACTCTTAGTTGGAAGAGTGAAAAGGTGGTTAGTCTCCAAGGAAATAACGCGTAAGTGAATTATGAGGCACAGAAAGAGGTCACGTGGTGGGCTTCCTGTTTGGGAAAGTGCCCATGTTTGCAGAATAGACAGGTGAGTGGGGAGGGCCTCCTGCCCTGGGGGGAGGGCTCTGTTGCAGAAAGGGGAGGAAAGACTAGGCCTTGGGATGGCGACTCCCAGAGGAGAACCCCCGGCAGCCCTTGGGGCAGGACTGTCAGCTGGGGCCCGGGCCCCCGGGCTGGGGGAGCCAGCCCGTGCCTTCCTCAGCTCCCCTCATTTGGCATCCTGGGGACCCTGGCTCAGGGGGCATGTGGCCTCGCTCTGGCGCTGTCCTCGGGTAGCTGTGAGGCCCGAGGCGGGCAGAGCACCTGCTTGCATCTGTGCCCTCGGCTGGGAAGCGCAGATAATCAAGTACCTCCTCCCAGGGTAGCAGGAGGCCGGAGAGCTGAGGCATGGCCCTGGGGTCCTGGCAAAGAGCAAATCCTCAACCACTGACAGCTGGGCACAGATAATGACCACTGGTCATTGTAGAGAGGGCGAATGAGGCTGCCCCCCAGCCCCCCAGCCCTCGCAGGCCTGAGCCCCCAGCTCCCCTGGAAAACTGCTCCTGGGACTCCTCTGCCCAGCACCTGGGAACACTCAATCAGGTCGCCCAGCGATTTCTGGAGTGAGAAGGAATTCCCTCCATATCAACCGCCTCGGTGGGAAAACCTGGGCGGCTTCCTCACTGCGGGGTCTGGGCCATGTCCACAATTGAGCTGTGGGCCGTGCAGACTGTTGGGGACGGCTGTGGAGGAGAGGAAGGACGGCCTGCGACCCTGGTAGTCTGGGACCCCAGCCACCTGGGCATGCCGGCAGTACACACCTGGCTCTGTCTGCCTGGCGCCCCCCTCCCCCGGGCACTGCCCACTGTTCAAGGCGTGGCAGGGTTGTGCACTGGGGGAGGGGACACTTTGGGGAGGGTGCAGTTGGCAGAGCCGGGGGCTCCGGGCTGCCGCCTCCCTGACCCTGACGGCTTCTCCCTGCCCGCCGCGCCAGCCTGGGGGAGGTGCAAGCAGGGAGCCTGTGGAGGGGCACCTGCCCTCTGCCTGTCCCAGGGGAGCTTGTGGGGCGGCTGGCACATTACAAGTCCACTCCTCCATGTGGGACCCCCGGAAGGTCCCTGGGTGGAAGAGAGGACAGAAGAGGCTGCGGGAAAGCAGGCCTGGTAGAGGGCAGCGCCAGGGCCGGCCCATGGCTTCACTTCCCTGGTGAAGCCTCATGGGAACTGTGGCACCTTCCCCCACCCCAGCCCCCTCCACCCCGCAGCGCCGAGCCTGGGGCACGATCCCACGGGGGCTGGGAGGTGACTCGAGGGTAGCGGCCACCTCCCAGCCTTCCAGTCCTGGGGTCAGTGGAGGAACGGACGCTATCCCGAACCCCAGGCCTCCCCAGCACAAAGCCCGGAGTCAGGGCGGACACCCTCTCCTCTGTATAACCACGGTCCCTCGAGGACTACAAGCCCGGAATGGCCGACGTGTCCTGTCTTTCCTTTCTGGAAATGTCTCTGTTGCTTCTAAGACACCTCCGCTTCGGGGTCCCATTTATAACTGCCCCGAGTGCCACGGAGGGCGGGCCCGAATCCCACAGGGAGCTGCTGCCTACAGCCCCGGCAGCCTTCCCAGCCCATCTTGTTGAGGGAAAGAGAAAGAGCAGCGGCACCCCAGGAGCCTCTCTGGGGTCCCGGCACAGGGTGCCCGCTTCCCCTGGATGCCCTCCCACTGCCGTTTTAAAGGGCAGAATGTAAGGGGGGGCTGTGCTCCTGGGGAGAGGGGGTGATCTGAGGTAGGGATTGGCAATGGCCACTCCTGGTGCAGGACCCTCCGTGCTGTGTCCTTCGAGGGGCAAAGAGGATGAGGTGGCCGCGGGCTGCTGTTCCTGACACCCCAACACCTCCTGGCCCGGGTAGCTAAAAATAGCTACAGGGAAGTCAATACCCCCCGGGGGATGTGGAAGACGCTGGGCAGAGGCAGGAGAGGTGCGGGAGCAAGAAGGGAGAAGGGAGAGCGGCAGGTCAGCTGGACAGAAGGACGGCTGGATAGAAGGACAGTTGGAAGGATGGCTGGATGGAAGGATGGTTGGATGGAAGGACGGCTGGACAGAAGGATAGAAAGATAGCTAGATGGAAGGATGATTGGATGGAAGGATGGCTGGATAGCAGGGCTCTGGGAAAACGAGGGGACAAGCTTTGGGCGGTAAGCATCGTGCAGCCAAGCCACATTCCAGGTGGACCAGGAAACTGCCACAGCCTCTTCCTGCGCACACCAGGAGTCACACGTGGCACCAGCGTCTCCGGTCGTTCGTGCAAACGCGGGCTTCCTACATTCCCAGCAATCAAGGGAAGCCTGGGGCAGCCCTTCACGTGGGAGCCTCCAACTCCACGGTGTTGCTTTAGGGAGAAGTGGGAGCTGAGGAATGTTCATGAATAAACTAAATCGCTAGGAAGCCCGGCTCTGAGGAGGGTCCTGGCCCCGGGTACCCAGCCAGCCCCCAGCCTGTGTTTTCAGGACCCCTCGCGGCGGGTCCCGGTGCATGGCCGAGGACCCCTCAGTGTGCCCGGCTAACCGCGGGCAGCCCTAAGTGCCTCATGAAGGCGGGAAACAGACTGATGCCGAAGGAACCGTCCACGCGGTGCGGCCCACGGACTCTGCCGACCTGCCCCGCACCGTTCCTTCCCTCACCTTTCCCGTCACTGCCGGATTTCTCAACAGCCGTTTGGCGCAGACGTGGGCAACGAACTGTGGGTTCAGTGGTAGGGGGCAGCTGCACCGTCTGCCCCCCGGAAGACAGGCTGCAGCCCTGAGCCCCGGCACCCTGACCTCACTGGAAAGAGGGCCGCTGTGGGTGGGACTAGGCACGTTAAACGAGGCCACATGGAGTAGGGGGCTCTCAGTCAATGTGCCCAGGGTCCTTATAAAGAAAAAGGAGATGCAGGGTGGAGAAGGCGTGTGAGGACCAGGCAGCAACCGAGGGCTGCACCTACAAGCCAGGGAACGCTGCGGAAGACTGGCCGACGCCAGAAGCCAGAAGGGGCTGGAGGGACCCTCCCCTGCGGTGCTCAATGGGGCGCGGCCCTGCCGACACCCCGATTTTGGACTTCTGGCCCCCAGAACTGGGAGGCAATAAACATGCTGCTTTAAGCCCCCCGCTTGTGGTACTGCGTTACGGAAGCTCTGGGAAATGAAGAGACCACCCCAAACTCACGAGTCCTTGGGACCTGGCTTCGCCGCTCCCCTCAAAGGAATCTGCTCCCTCTGCGGTGCCAGGGCACAGCTGCCCCCCCCACCCCACGGGCCCCCTCCTGGGCTCTGGGACATGACGGGGCTTCTCCCGTGGGTCCTGGCCCATCTTCCACTCAAATGCAGCCACGGCCATGCCCAGTCCCCTGCCCTCTGCCCTCTCAGCTCTAACCACTCTCAGGACACCTGGGTGACAGGTCACCATCTTCCTGACACCTACGGTGCATTACAGCTGAGCCACAGACCTCAAACCCAACACGGTGGCCCCAGCATGGGGCCTCCTGCCCCACTTCCATCCAGGCACCTCAGGTGGCCCCAGCAGGAGGAGCCTGGGAGGCATCCTGGGCTCCCCCCCCCCACACGGTCACTGTGCAGCTCCACAGAGGCAATGACTTCAAGTCTCTCCTTTCCACTCATTTCATTCATTCACTGGACACGGATACAGCAGCAAGCAAAACAGACAAAGATCCCCACACTCGGGACGCGCATACTCTGTCCGCACCGCCAGCCAGTCCTCCCCGCACACCACAGCCCGAGTCCTCCCTGAGGGCCTCCCATGGCGGCACCCGCAGTGGCCTCTCCGGGCTCCCTGCCCACCTCTCCACCTGCACAGAAGCTGGACCTGTGGCCACACGCCAGCCTGCAGGTCCTCCCCCACGGCCTTGTCTCAGGTGGTCCCTCTGTCAGACCCTCCCTGCCTTGCAAGTTCTGGGCCAAATGTTCCCTCCCCCCGTGGCCTCTCCTTCCCCATCAGCAGGGCCCCCGACCTCACCCCACATTACTGCACCCTTCCCTGGCTCTTAGGCTGCCCTTCGAATATTCACTCAAACGCCTTTTACTCATCATCGGTGTTCACAGGTTTCCAACAGTATTTTACATTTTGTTTATTTTTAACGGCTGGATTCACCAGGATCTCCTTGTCCAAGCATTCTAATTATTTCTGACCCTTGGATACCTAGAAGGGGCGGGAAGGGCACTGCCTCCGGAGCCCCTGCCACCACCAAGGATCCAGCTGAGGCCTGGGTCCTGCTGCCCTGTCTGACAGCCCGTGGACACGAGCAGCCCGTTTGCTCTGAGCCATGGTAAAGCTGCCAGGTGATGGAACACGAAAACGCGTCCCAGTGGGGGAGGCGTGGGACATTCAGCCTGCGCTCTGCAACTGCTTCAGCGCCCACGAGCCGCTGGGATCGGATGGACAGGTGGGCCGGCGTGCAGATGGATTCTGGGGGGCTCACCTGGACTACAGTCTCTCTGCTCTGGTTTTTCTAGAAAAACTGCCATCTGGGCTCCGGGTAGGGTGTGGTTTGGGCTCCGTCTGTGACGGGAAGGGAACGGGGAGGGCTGGCATTTACTACCTCCTCCTGCATGCCGGAAGCTGGCCTGCACGTCTATTTGTGTCGTGTCATCTCACCCATCGAGGTTAGGGGAGATGGACGGAATGGAGCACATGGTCTAGGGGGGGCAGGAGAACCAGAGGTCCGAGGACGAACCCTCCACCAGGGCCGAGGGCCAGGACGGGCGGCAGACGACACCGGGGTTGAGGCCCTGGAGGTCTGCGGGATCCACGGGGTCGCCCGCTCTCTGGGGCGCCTGAGACACCTGCCGAGCTCTCACCCACTGAGTCAGATGACGCCTCTCTCAAGGGCAAAAGGTCGCAGTGGGGGAGCCCCTCTACCTTGGTCTGGCATGCAGGTGGGAAGCCAGGGAGTTGGCTCCCACACCCCCTTTCTAATCCCACTCTGCCTGAACCTGGCGCGGCACCAAAGCCCGTGTGCCGGGACGAGCGAGGAGATGGGCTGCCCTCAAGGAGGACATGTGGGGAAGGCAGGAGCTGGCGGCGAAGGGGAGGCAGGTGTGGGGTTACCTCTGAGTGACTCACACGAGCCCAGACCACGGACAGACCAGCTGGGTGTCCTGATGGCAGGCACCATCAGGCTGGGGGGCAGGGAGCACGGCAGGTGGAGCAGGACAGGAAGGGGAAGGTCAAGGACAAGAACAACCCGCTCATGGGCACCTGGGCAGGGAGATGCTGTACCTGCTAAACCCAGGCCAAGTGGATGGAGGCCAGGTGAGCCTTCTCAGCAAATCTCAAGGAACCCAGGGCCGTGACTGTCTCCTGCAGACTCACTCCCAAAGAAGGGGGGCGGAGCATGCTGGGAGTGGGGGGCCGAGTGTAGGGGAGTGGGGCTGCTGAGGACGGGCGGAGCAGGGCCTCCCATTTCCCAGGGCCCTGGGGGCCTCAGACTGCATGTGGACCCTCTCTCCCACCCATGTGCCCGTCTAAAGAGACTCACCAATGGGGAGGTAAGAGCTTCCAGCATTAGCGGGAGCCCCAGCTTGGTGGGACGGGCAGGGGGCTCCCACCTCCGAGGCCTGGCAGAACAGGAAGAGAACGGACATCTTCCTCCCTCCTCGTTACTGAGCGGCTGGGGTCAGTCTCGCTGCTCTGTGCCTCAGTTTCCCCATCCAGGCCAACCAGACTATCCTGTGGAATTATTTACAAGGACCCAAAGCAAAGCATTTCGTTGAAAGTGCAGCTCAATTGTGGGTGGAGCCCCCCTGACCCCCGGAACTTCTCTGTCCCCTCTTTGGCTATGTTGAACAACGGCCTCGCGCTGGGTGCCCGCCAGACCCGGCAGGACTGGCTAGGCCAGGGAGGGTTCTGCGGTGGGTGGCACCTCACGCCCTGCCCCCACCAGCCCCTCCAGTGACTGGGACACACCCGAGGGCATGGGCTTCCCCCAGGCCTGGGCAGCCACGGCCAGCCGTGGATGTCCGTGGGGTGCTGGCTTCTCCTCCTGGGTCAGCCAGCTGGGAAGTGCGGGGTCTAACCTGCCCTGTGGCCCGGTTTACGACTCTGGAGAAGGAGATGCCGGACCGTTTGCTGGCTAAGAAAGACCCCTCCAGCTCCAAGCTGCCCTGCCCTACGAGGCGAGCCATCCTCGCTGCTGGGAGGGGTGGGGGGGGCACCTTCAGAGGCGGCCCTTCCTGAGTGCTGCCTGCAGGTGCCACTTTTCTGCCGCATTATTCAGGGGCTCCAGGAAACCGCTTTGACTCTGGAACCTTGGATGACCTGAAGGTCCCTGAGAACCCAGCCAAGGACTAGCACATCCCCAGGGTCCTCAAAGTGGAAGAGGCTTTCCTTGGATGCAAACTACGTTGCCACGGCCCGGGACCCCACAAACAGGAAAGTCTAGAGGAGGCATCTGCTTCCAAGCCCTCACCAAAAACTGCCAAATCAAAACTTTGTGGCACTCCTTCCTCCTGAACCATTTGGGTTTGAGACGATCCTTGAAAAAGGAAAGAAAAGCAAGCAAGCACACACTGCCCATGCTGGGAAGCCTTCCGCAGCGCTCGCGGCCTTGGACACGCACTGGGCAAGAAGCAGAGCCCGTCTTGGCACATCTGCACGCCACTACTTTTCTGCACGCTTCTCTCCACCCTAGCTCTGTATCCAGACCCAGAAATGTTTGGTGGGCAAGTCCTGGGTTTCATACTTTTTTGGGACCCCTTTCCCTCCCCACTGCCCTGGGTTTGTTGGCTGGCAAAGGCAACAGGGAAGGGGACCCCAGTTTTGTCAGCGGTTCCTCTACCAGGTAGCTGTCAGGCAGAAGTGTGGTGCTGCCCAGACACTGTGGGCACCGAAGGGGCTGAGGGGGGGCTTCGACAGCTTTCCCACTGGCGTGGGCTGGCCTGGGCCTCCCGAGAGTCAGTGCCAGCCCCACACTGCGAAAGCACGGTGGCAGGGGTGCAGGAGCTGCACACGTGCCCCGGCTCTGCAGGAGGACATGCTGGCCAAGCAAGGCAAGATGCAGGTGGGTAGAGGTGAGCTCCCGGTGTGGCCCCCAAACCCTGCATCTGGGGAACCTGAATGCTGACTGGTTAGCTTGACTTCCTTAGCTTGCTCTTGGCATTGGAAGGGGGCTGTGGTTTCTGAGGGGGAGGAGAAGTGGCAGAGAAAGGAGAAATCCTGGATAGACAGACAGTGGGACAGCTGTGGCCTGAACGTGGTGTTCCTGCTCCTCGGATGCAGACGTATTAATTTTCATAAATGCTAATAGCTCATTTCTCCAAGAGCTATTACTTATGTCATCTCCCCTTGGATAGGATTCAACGCAGGGCAGACAAATGCAGGGGAGGAAAAGGCAGCCTGCTTCTCGTGGGTCCCCAGCTCCTTACTCCCCTTCCAACCAGGCAGCTTCTGGTCTAGCCCCTAAAGTAGCCCTGCTAACTGCACCGTCAAGACCCCTTGCCCTCAGCCCCACAGCCAGGTCCCTATCATGCTAGGAAGCAAAGAAAGTTAGCAAGCCCAAAAATGCTGAATCACAAAATGAGGCTGAGCAGGAAAGTGGGGGTGGGGTGGGGTGGGGTGGGGAGGGAGATGGTGGTGAGGGAGGAGGGGAGGAGGCAGGAAAGGGTGCTAAGGGGCTCCCCCCGCCCCAGCACCCCAGGATGCTCTAGGCAAAGCGTAATCCCCCCAGGAGCCCCCAGGACAGTGCCAGGAGGAGGGGAGCCAGGGTGCACCTGGGAGGAAGGTGTAAGGTGGGCAGGTACCGGGCTGGCCGGCGCTGCTGCTGCTGCTGCTGCAGGAAGCAGTGCTGCGGCTGGGTGTCCGCATCATGCGGGAGCAGCAGGTAGGGAGGTGGGAAAGTGCTTTGTGCCAGGGCCCTGGCGGGAGGGGAAGTGAGGCGATGCTGG
>JAQZBX010094775.1:0-11987 GCA_029593785.1 Cabassous unicinctus | reverse complement strand
ATACAGGCTACACAATCGGAGAAAATATTTGGCAAACATATATCTGATAGGAGCCTAATATCCTCCCTATATAAAGAAATCCTACAGTTCGAAAATAAAAAGCAAACAACCCATTTGAAAATGGGCAAGTGACCTGAGAAGACACTTTTCCAAGGAAAATATACAAATAGCTAAAAGGTAGAGGTTTGACAGTGCTAGCTATTAGGGAAATGCAAATCAAAATTATAATTAGATGCCATCTTATACCCATTAGAATGGTGGCTATTAAAAAAACAGCAGACTATAAGTGTTGGTGAGGATGTGGAGGAATGGGAATCCTCATCCACTGCTAGTGGGATTGTGGAATGGTCCAGCCACCGTGGAAGACAGTTTGGTGGTTCTTCAGAAAACTAATATAGATCTTCTGTATGATCCAGCGATTCCACTGCTATGTATATATCCTGAAGAATTGAAAGCAAAGACACAAACAGATATATGCACACCAATGTTCATAGCGGCATTGTTCACTATTGCCAAAGGTTGGAATCAACCCAGGTGCCCATCAACATATTGATAAACAAATTGTGGTACATACATACAATGGAAAATTACCAGCTGTAAGAAGGAATAAAGTGCTAACACACCCATTAATATGGATGAATCTTGAAGATCTTATATTGAGTGAAGCAAGCCAGGCATTGAATGATGAACAGTACATGACCTCACTGATATGAATTAAGGAAATTGAGCAGGCTCAGAGAGCTATTGTCTGAAAGAAAGTTTTACAAGAAAGTGAGAGAGAAGAAAAGGTTGTGAGCCATCACCCATATGGATGTAATCTATGGTAAAGTGATAGAGTGTTGTTGCTTATTGAAGGGATAGGGCAGGAGGGTAGTGATATTATTGGGTGGGTGGCGCAGGGTTGACAGATGGGTAGATTAGAAAGGGTTGGTTAGAAGACCCAGGATACTATGGGGAGAGTTGGGAGATGGATCAGCTGAACACTTGGGATATGTGGGTAGGAGGTGAAAGTACAGAGGTGGGAATTGTCTTATGGCAATAAGACAAGGAAGGGACACTGATTTAGGGTGTTGGTTGGGAGGAGTATTCGGGACAGGGTGCACCTAGAGCAGGCTTCTAGGGAGTGTGTACGTGTTCATTCTGTCATAACGTGTTGTATCAGTGGGCGGAGACCCACATAACGAGCAGGAAGGAGTTGGACTCCCATCTTTGGGAAGACCAATTCATTCAGAAATAGACAGGTGGGGGTCTCTCAAGAGCAAGGGCAGTTCCTAATAGGGGAGAACAAACCAGTGTATCAAGACATCTTTTTGAATGTAACTATGAATCTTGTCATCCAATGAATCAAGCCAGGGGGTCGTCGTGGGCCCTGGTGGGATCAGGAAGGAGGAACAGAATAGGTCAAAATAGGGTATTTAGTGGACAGTGGGAATGTTCTTCATTACCTTACAATGATGGACACAGGACATGGTAAATATCAATTAATTTATGAGTGTATGGTCTAAAATGTAAGCCATACTGTAAACCATTGACAATGTTTAGTAGCTATGTTTCACTATATGTATATCAGTTATAACAATGCTACCATCCACATACAAAAAGGTATTAAAATGGGGGGTGGGGAGGAAAAGGGGGTAAGTTGGGTATATGAGAGTCTCTTGCATTCTGTGTATGATTTTGCTGTGACCTAAAACTTCTTTAAAAACAAAATAAAAAATAGTGAGACACTGGGGAATGAGAAGGGGAAGGTGCCATGGTACAGACTGGACACCAGATATTGCAGTGATAAAAGGAAAAATGTCAAAAAAAATTATTTTGTTTTATTTTTATCTTTTTCATTTTTTAAATATCCCAATCTGTTAATTTTATCTTATTTTTAGTTTTTTTAAGGTTTCATGTATTTTATCTCTTACATTATTATTTCATTTTCCTGTTAATTGTATTTGGGTATTGTATTGCCTTCATCTTTAAAGAAGCTTTTGATCACAGAAGGGTTATAACTGGGGGAAGGAGAAGATTGTTGGTGGTAGGTTTCAGGGATGGGGGTGCATGGGAGGAAGTTCACCTCAACATACATATAAGGTATATAAAATTGTTCAGATGTTCACGGGGCATTGTCACAGTGGATGGAGAATCACTCAATAAATGAAAGAATATTGGATTCCCATCCTGGGGAGCTCTGCCACATTCTCCAAGGGAGCAGCAGCAGTCCCCCAAGTGTATGGGCATTGTCTGGCAAAGAAAGATGATCCACTGATGGGCCCTTGTTATTGATGACTAGCCTTAGGGCCTTTCCTCTTGAAATTGAAACTTAGCCTACTGTTATGGGGTGCCTAAGGGTTGCCATCTGAGAGCCTCCTTGTTGCTCAAATGTGGACTGTCTCTAAGCCAAACTCAGCATTACCTTCCTCCCAGCGTGGGACCTGACTCCCGGGGATCAGCCTCCCTGGCACCGAGGGATTGCTACCAAGTGCCAACTGGCAATGTGACTGGAAAAAGGCCTAGAATTAAAAGGGGGGAAAGGTAAAGACAAATGAGTTCATATGGCTAAGAGAATTCAAAGTGAGTCGGGAGGTCATTCCAGAGGTAACGTTTACGTACATCTCAATTGGACCTCATAGACTTCCAAAGTGGATATCATTCCAAATAGTGGGGCTTCTGACAGCTCTGGAGACACCCAGGTCCTATGTCAGGGTGGATAGCTCTGAGTTTGGTACCTTTCCAGTGGGCCCTACTTTGGATTTTGTGCTCCTGAGAATGACAGAGTTGGACTCAAATATGTCTTCCTTGCACATGCTTCATCTGTCTCTTCTATTCAACCCCATACTTGGTGCTGCAGTTTGTAGGTGTACATCCAGAGACTCAAGTCTTTGGGCTTTCCATGTGCCAGCTGGGCACAGAATCTTGGTGGAGCTACAAGTCCTACTCTACCACTGAATGGACTCACTTAGGCCACTTGGCGGGGAGATGACGATGGGCAATGGCCATCCCAGGGAATAGAGTGAGTCAGCAGCTGCAGGCAGGATAATCCCATCCATCTTATCCATGGGATATAAGCCCCCTCTCATTTGGAGGTGGAGTGGACATCACCATCCCAGACTCCGCAGGATTGGGGGAAGAGCTATGGACTAGAGTGGACTTACTGATATTCTGTTATAGGCATATTGTGTTTCAAGCAAGGGAAGAAAGTACAACATTAATGTGGAGCCAGTGGCCACTGTACACTCTGGGGTCAGGGAGAATAAAAAGCATTTGTAATATAGGGGCTTTTTTGGGGCTTGGGATTGTCCTGAGTGACAGTGCAATGACAGATAAAAGCCATTTTATATCATAACATGCAGAACTGTGTGGGAGAGAGTGTGGTCTACAATGTGAAAATGTGAACTATGGTCCTTGCTTAATGGCAAATCCCCAGGATGTGTTTATCCATTGCAGGTGATGTGCCATACTAATGAAGGATGTTTATGTGGGAGGTGGGGCATATGGGAATCCCTATATTTTTGTGTAACATTTATGTAATCTAAGTATCTTTTAAAAAATAAAAATAAAAATAAATTTATTAAATTAAAAAAAAAGAAAGGAAGAAGACTTTCTTTATTTTCAGATGATATGATTCTTCAAAATCCTAAATATTGACAACAAACATATTAAAGATAGTAAACAAGTCAGCAAAGTGGTGAAAAATGAGTAGCAAACATTTAAGGAGGAAATACTCAAGAATTTAATTCTATTTGTAGCAACAAATTACAGAATCACATATCTAGGAATAAATTTAATCAAGGATATAAAGGACTTCAACTGCTGGGGCAAATTCACCCTGTCTCTTCATCTGGGTGGGGTTCTTCTCTTGGCCCAAGGTGATATCTTAATTCCAGACCTCAGCTTCCATGGTTTTCCTTTAAAGGCTGTTTCTCCTTCAGTCTTTCCTTTCTATGTCCCTTTCATTCCAGGCCAGCAGGGATTTTGTCACACAACTCTTTCAAAAAGTTTGTTGGTTTAGCATGCAGGGAGCAGGGTCCAAGCCATCAGACAGTAAGACTTTCCACAAGTCTTTCTTAGATAACTGCATCTTCAATCCTAATTTACAAGTTCCAAGTTTACTTAAGTCCTCAAAGGGGGCACTATCATCTGGGAGCTTGATTTCCAGAGGCTTGGGATTTCCAGAATCAGTTTCTGTTTTCTTTGTGCCCAACAGTTCAGTCCTCAGCTTATCTCTCTCATCTAGTATTTTGCTATAAGCTGCAATGAGAAGCCAAGTCACATTCTCCAAGTTTACTTTGGAAAATTCTTCAGCTAAATGCCCAGGCTCACCATTCTGAAATTCTGCCTTCTTTAAAATACCAGGAGTTAATCTTGCTAAGATCTCTGTGACTTAAAACATGGATTGTCTTTTCTCCAGTTTCCAATAATAGTTCCATCATTTATTTCTAAGGCCTCGCAAAGATTCTTTTTAGAGTCCATATTACTATCAGCAGTCTCTTTAAAGTACTGTAGGTCTTTTCTACCAAGAATCTCACAATTCCTCCAAAAAAAAAATATACCCCTTACCCATTTATAAAACTGTTCCAGCATTTTGGTAATTGCAAAAGCACTTCCCCACTCTCTGGTACCAATTTCTGTATTAGTCAGCCAAAGGGGTTCTGATGCAAAATACCAAATATCTGCTGGCTTTTAAAAAAGGTATTTATCTGAGGTAGAAGCTTTCAGTTACCAGGCCATAAATCATAAGTTACTTTCCTCATCAAAGTCTGCTGCCACATCTTGGAACAAGATGGCTGCTGACATTCAGGCTTCCTCTTCCTCTGAAGGCTCTTTGGTCCCAGCTTCTTCCAATATTAGTTGTAAACCATCAGGCTCTCTAGACTTTGTTTCTCTCCCCAGGACTCAATTCCCTCTGGGCTGAGGCTTGCTTCTCTCCACAAGGTCAGATGCAGACTATCAGGCAAATGGCTGGTCTCTCTTTACTTGTCCCCTACCATGTCTGTGGAGCTGTCTCTATTCTTCTGTGGTCTTTTCCTGTGTGTTTACTTCCCAGGCTCCAGCTCAAAACTCCCAACTCTGTCCTTTGCCATGTCTTTTCTCTGTGAGCCCCTGCCCACCAAGGGGGTGGGGATGCAGTTGCTACTGAAGTGGACATATCAAAGCCTTAATCATTATTTAATCATGTAAAAGTGAAACCCCTGAATCCAAAATAATCTAATATGCCTAGAGGGACAGATCATTTTACAAATATGATCCAATATCTATTTTTGGAATTCATAAGCAATGTCAAACTGCCACAGTGAACTGCAGAAGATTTTGTATTCTGCTATTGATGGATGAAGTGTTCTCTATATGTCTGTTGGGTCTAGTTTTATAGTTTCATTCCAATTTTTTATTTTCTCATTGAACTTGTGTCCAGATGTTGTAAGTTTAATATTGAAGTCTCTTACTATTCATATAGATCTATTTTTCTCTTCAAATTGGTCAATATTTGCATCATTTGTTTTTCAGGCTCTTCTGCTAGTATATTTAAAATTATTTCTTCGTGTTAAATTGACTCTTTTATCAGTACATGGTGATCTATTTTGCCCCTTGTAACATTTTGTGGCCATTTTTTTCCTGATAGTGGTATACCTATACAGCTCACTTTTGAATACTAATTGCATGGAATATTTATTTCCATCTCTTCACTTTCAACCTATTTTAAACATACTCTAAGTCTTTGATTTTAATGTGAGCATCTTGTAAATGCCATACAGTTGACTCAAGCATTTTATTCTATTCTGCCAATGATTGTCTTTTGACTAGAGAGATTAAATGTTTTATATTCTAAGTAATTACTTAAAATGCAGGACTTTTTTCTGCCATTCTGCTATTTCATCTTTGTATTATAGCATTTTTGTTTCTGAATTCTTCCATTAATGCCTACTTTCATATTTATTTTTATAATGTACCATTTTGATCCTCTTATTATGTCCTGCTATTGATGGATAAATAATTTTTCTTTATTGTTACTATGATGCTTAAATATAACATCCTAAAATCTATAACATTCACATTTGATTTGTTGCCAACTCATTAAATAGCACACACATACTGTCCCTAACCCCACCATCTCCCCAATTTTTAGTTGTACTTATTACAAATTATATCTTTATATATTTTATATACAAAATCACTGATTTATCATTATTTATTATGTATTTGCAATTTACATTTAAGAAGTAAAAGTTGGAATTTCATAACCAACATATTTGATGCAATTTTACTGGCATCAATAATTACCATTATTATTACCTTAACTGGAGATCTTTAGTTCTTTATATCTGTTCATTCCACTGTTCAGTTTCCTTTCTATTCAGTCTTGAAAATCTCCTTTTAGCATTTTAGGTGGTCTCCTGATAGCAAATCCCCTTTTTGTTTACCTTGGAATGTCTTAATTACTCTTAATTTTTTGAAGGATAGTCTTGCCAGCTATAAAATACTTGATTGGCCATTCTTTTCTCCCAGTAGTTTAAATAATTTATCTTAATAAATTCTTAATGTCTTAATTACTCTTAATTTTTTGAAGGATAGTCTTGCCAGCTATAAAATACTTGATTGGCCATTCTTTTCTTCCAGCAGTTTAAATAATTTATCTTACTGCCTTTTTGCCTTCATAATGTGTGATGAGAAATTGCCATTTAATCTCCCTTGTACAAAACATGTTACTTTCACTTGCAGCTTTTAGAATTCTCTCCTTGTTCTTGTCATCCAACAGTGTGGAGAGGCTTCTTTCAAGTTTATGGTGTTTGGATTTTGCTGGGTTCTTGAATTTGTACATTCATGTTTAGTTAAATATGGAAAGTTTCCTGCCTTTATTTCTTTGAATATTCTTCTGCCCCTTTCTCAGTTTATTAGTATAGTTCTTGGACTCCCATAATACATATATAGTTCACCTGATAGCGCCCCACGATCTTCTCAGCTCTATTCTTTTTTTTTTTTTCTTTTCATCCCATGTAATTTCAATTGTTCTTAATTTAGAGTTCACTTATTACTTCTTCCATCAGTTCTAACACGCTATTGAAACTCTTTTGGTAACTTTTAAATTTGTTATTTTGGACTTCAAATTCAGTATATTTAGTCTATCCTGGAGAAGGACTTATGTGACTGTATTAGTCAGCCAAAGAGGTGCTGATGCAAAATACCAGAATTCTGTTGGGTTTTATGAAGGGTATTTATTTGGGGTAGAAACTTACAGTTACCAGGCAATAAAGCATAATTTTCTTCTCTCTTTATTGAGATTTTTCTTATGATTCATTCATAATTTTCCTGACATACCTAAGTTCTGTTCATGTTTACCTTTATCTCTTTGAGCATATTGAAGATCATTCATTAAAATCTTTGTCAAGTATTTCCAGTATTTTGTCTTCTTTATTGTTGGATTTCTGAAGGTTAGTCTTGAGCGTCTTGATCTATCATTTCCTATTTCTTTCTGTATCTTATAATCTTATAAAATATAACATTTTAATATTTTAATGTGTTATATCTGGGAAATAGTCTCGGAGCTGTCTGTTCATTTATTTTATATACGGCAAGTGATATGAAGGAAATTTCCTTAAATTTAAAGAGCTAACAACAACAAAAAAAGCAAAAAAACATCTTTCACAGTCTTTGTAAATTGGTGTTACATTGGCTGGTGTCCTTCTTCATAGTTCAGCCATCCTAACAAAAGGACCAGCTTATGGTGAAAATTCATGGTCCTTTCCATCTTTTCTGAGCTTGGACTTTGTCCAGAGCTTGGGATCCTGGTGTTAGGATCTTCCCTTTTTACAGGAATTTCAAATGCCCTTTTTACTTCCTATGTAATTATTTTCTTCCCTTAGGATGCTTAAATCCTTTGCCACCTACCATCTTGATTTGTTTCTTTTTTTAAAATTTATTTTAAAGAAATATTATATTATATAAGTGTTACATAAAAAATATAGGGGATTCCCATATGTCCCCCTCCTCGCCTCCCACACATTCCCACATTAACAACATCCTTCATTAGTGTGTACATTATTTACAATTCAGGAACACATTTTGAAGCCCTGCCACTAACAATGGATAATAGTTTATATTACAGTTTACACTCTGTCCTGCTCAGTCTTGTAAGTTATGACAATATATGTAATGGTATGTATTCATCATTTTGATGCCATATTTCTTACACAGCTTTAGCTCAAATAAATTGCTTCTGTTTGCAGGAAAGTTCTGTGACATATGTGTTTTAGATTCCTAGGCTGCTTAAAGCACATATCTTGATGTGGTTTGGCTTAAACAATAGGAATTTATTAGCCTACAGGTTTGAGGTTGAGAAAATGTCCAAATCAAGGCATCACCAATGTGAGGCTTTCTGTCCAAAGAGCAGCTGCAGGTTATCTTTGGGTCTTCTGACACATGGCAAGGCACGTGGCTGTCTCTGCTGGTCTTTCCCTTCTATTCAGGTTTCATTACTTTCTGCTTCTTGCTTCCAATGAATTCTCTCCTTTGTCTCAATTTCATTCTCTTATAAAGAACTGTACTAACAGAATTAAGACACTGGGCCACATCTTAACTGAAGTAACTTCACCCTAAGGTGCTACCTACCAAAGGTTTACATCCAGAGGAGTGGATTAGCTTAAAGACAATGATTTCTTATGGTACATATAGTTCCAAACACCAAGTATGCCAGAGATGAATGTCCTGGTTCAGTCTTTCAGACCATCCAATAGACTGTCATTGACACACAGGTATGCTCTTAGAGTTTACACTGCTCTCTGTATCATGGTCAGGGACTCTTATAAGAATAATGTTATGGAAGGGTGAAGGAGGGACCAACAAGGGTATCACAAGCTTCTCCCTCCATTTTAATTTGTGTTTTCTTGATTCAGCATTCACCCAGTTTTCTCAATCCTTCAATTGTTTTTCAGAGATTTGAGAAAGATGGCTCTGCCAGTTTTTGTTCCTTGTTCACAGATTCTGAAGGGAAACAGGACCATGGATCGTCTTGTACCTTGATGTCAACAAAAGTCCTTGAATCTCTTTAAACAGCATATTGTTAGGTCATGCTTTTTATCTATACTACCTATATTTACCTTTTGACTGGAGGGTTTAATCCATTTACATTTAAAGTGTCTACTGATTTTACAAGACCTAATTCAGTTATTCTGCTCCTTGGTTTTTAAAAGTCTAAGTGTTTTGTCTCTTCAATTCTTCATTTACTACATTTTTTTTTGCATTTAATTTTTCTTTTTTAATAATCCCTTTAGAGTCCTTTCTTACTTCCTTTTTCATATGTTTAAGATATTTCTTTGTGATTATCAGTTCATATATTAACTTTAATAAAAATACAGTCTTATGTTCTAATACCCTTCCATAACCCTACTTTATGTTGTTCTTGACTTAAACTACATCCTTATATATTATGTGCAAAATAATAGATTTATGATGATTTGCATTTTAGATCCTGTAAGAAGTGAAATGAAAAGTGGAATTACAACTAAAAATACAATAGAACTGGCATTTATGTCTCTAGTAAAGGTAAAAGCAACTACAGTATTTGTCTAGTGTCCTTTCCTATTAACCTGCAGAACTCCTGCTAGTATTTCTTATGGGGCTAGTCCAGTGGTGAAGAACTAACTCAGCTTTTGTTTATATGAGATTGTCTTAATCTCCCCTCATTTTTTAGGGGCAGTATGTTGAATACTGAATTCTTGACTAGTGAGGTGGCTTGGAGCTATGTACCTCAGAAAAATGTGCTCTTAAACTTAAGCCATTTCTGTGAGTATGAATCCATTGTAAAAGCTTTTGATGACATTGCTTCAGTTAAGGTGTGACATGACTCTGTCAGTTTGGGTATTAATCCTTGTATTAGTCAGGGCTCTAGGGAAACAGAATCAATAGGGAGATATCTGTCTAATAATATGGGATTTTATAACAGGCTCTTACATGACCATGGGAATGCACAAGTCCAGGTTCTGCAAGGAGGCTGCAAACCAGGGGCTCCAATGAAAGTCCAATGAAAGATCCTTGATGAGTTTCTGGGAGAAGTTGGCTGTCCAAAGATGAGCTGGGAAATTCTCTCCAAATGTTGATATCACTTTCCCTTTTAAGGCATTCAACTGATTGGATAAAAGCATCATTCATTGCTGATGCAATCTCCCTGATTGATGTAGATGTAATCAGCCATCCACGCAGTAAACGCCCTGGTGATCAAAGTCCATAAATGCCCTTGTACTACAATTAGCTCAGTGCTTGCTGGACCAAACACCTGGACACAAATTCCTGGCCGAGTTGACACATTAGCCTAACCATCACAGTCCACCCCTTGTCAACTTGGCAACCATACACATTACCTTAAACCATACTTAGTCTCTAAGTAAAAACAATAACAGACAAGCATACATAAATATTTCCACCTAACAATGTTCAACTCACCTGAGTACAATTGGAAATGCATTAATTCCCTACAGAATAGTGTGCAAGTCCTTGGGTAATATTCACTCTTAAACTTGACATCCTTAAATATTATGACATGAAATTAATACAACTTTCCATATAATAGGGGAAAATGTTGGGGAAGAAAACAAAGAAATTCATTTTGTGTACATATACAATCATGCTCATAACAAAACAAGGAAGAAGAGTTCATGACTATTACAGTCCTCATTTCTGTAACTGGTCACATGGTCAAAGTTCATATTTATCACTACCTTTTTCCACCACCCATTCCATGTTCCCGTTACTCTCAGCAGGCACTTCAGCTGGCCATGGTTCTCTGCCTGGACCCAAACTTTCATTTCCAAAGATTCTGGGCCATTGTTAGTCCTGCTTGGATTGGTTTGTTGCAATTGATTTTCATCACAGGGCATGACAGTACTAGCAGATGCCCTAGATGATCTCCCGCATTCCAGGCAAACTCTTTCTTACCCTTATTATGTAGATGTAGTCCTATTTTCCCTTGGTAGTCAGGATCAGTCACCCCAGCCAGTACAGTAATTCCCTTCTTTGTCTGTTAATTCACAGGTAAGAGAAGCCCAAAGTAGCCAGGTGGCAGTCTTAACTTCTAGTTCAATGGAATCATTGTTGTGTTCCCTGGTGGCAGCACTTCTCCTTTTGGGACTAAAACCTGTAGACCAGCAGAGTTTAAGTTTGCAGGGAGAGGAAGGAAAAATTTTCCTAGTGGGTCACTAGGGTTAATAGTGAGTGGTGCCACTCCCACTTTCCACATCTTGATTCCTGGACCCATGAATCCTGGTTATGGAAGAAAGAGCACCATAGAGTGGATACTGATTTAGAGCATACACAGCCTCCTGGAGAACATTGCCCCAGCCCTGCAAAGTATTGCCACCTAGTTGGCACTGTAATTGAGTCTTCAAAAGGCCATTCCACCATTCTATTAATCCAGTTGCTTCAGGGTGATGGGGAACATGGTAAAACCACTGAATTCCAGGGCATGTGTCCATTTGCACACATCATTTGCTGTGAAATGGGTTTGTTGATCAGAAGCAATGCTGTGTGGAATGCCATGGCTGTAGATAAGATATTCAATAACCCCACAAATGGTAGTTTTGGAAGAAGCATTGCATGCAGGAAATGCAAACCCACATCCAGAGTATGTGTCTATTCCAGTTAAAACAAAACGCTGCCCTTTCCATAATGGAAGTGGCCCAATGTAGTCAATCTGCCACCAGGTAACGGCCTGGTCACCTCGGGGAATGGTGCCATATCGAGGGCTGAGTGTGGGTCTCTGCTGCTGGCAGATTGGGCATTCAGCAGTGGCTGTACCCAAGTCAGCCTTGGTGAGGGGAAGTCCATATTGCTCAGCCCATGAATCACCTCCATCCCTACCTTCATGGCCACTTTGTTCATGAGCCCATTGGGCCAAGACAGGAGTGGCTGGGGAAAGAGGCTGAACATTAACCACAGAGTGGGTCATCTTATCCACTTGATTATTGAAATCTTCCTCTGCTGAAGTCACCCTCTGGTGAGCATTCATGTGG
>JAQZBX010094774.1:0-11991 GCA_029593785.1 Cabassous unicinctus | reverse complement strand
GCCCATGGCGCCGCGCGAGCCGGCCTACCCTCACAAGGAGGCGCATTTGCGCCACACCCGCTTCCTGCCGTGAGGTTGCTGCATCAGCCCACCGCACCGCTCAGGCCGGTGTGCCCTCACAAGGAGGCCTCGGGACGCGAACCCGGGCCTCCCATATGGTAAACGGGGGCTCTATCCACTGAGCCACACCCGCTTCCCCTCATCCATTCTTAACACTTACTGTGCAACAGTATATTCCCAGTTTATTGAGTGCTTTCCACATGCCAGGCACTGTCCCAAGAGTTTCATCTCAGTTATCTCATATAACCTGTCCAACTACCCTTTGAGGTAGGTACCTCCATTTTATAGATGAGAAAACCAAAGCCCAGAGAAATTACGTAAAAATTGTACAAAGTCACAGCTTTTAATTGGCAGAGTCAGGACTGAACCCAGGTTGTCAGACTCCTAACATCCCAAATTCTATCCTGCCATTCTCCTGTTCAGAATTCTTCAGTGGCTCCTGTGATAAGCAAAATAATGCCCCCAACACCACCCCAAGGTGTCCACATCCTAATCCCCAGGACCTGTGAAATTTTACCTTATATGGCAAAAGAGACTCTGCAGATGTGATTAATTTAAGAATCTTGAGAAGGGAAGATTATCCTGGATTATTTGGGTGGGCCCAATGCAATCCCAAAGGTCCTTGTAAGAGGGAGGCAAGAGAGTCAGAGTCAGAGAGGAGATGTGATGAAGGAGACAGAAGTTGGAGGGATACAACGGTTGGCTTTGAAGATGGAAGAGGGTCACAAACTACGGAATGCCCCCCACTGAGCTATGTAGACTGAACTTCTTAAGGGTCCTCAACAGGCCATCATGCTCGATTTTGCTCTAGTGCCTTTGCATGTGCTCCTTCTTCTGCCTCAAACACCCTCTCCTTATTTGTTTGTCTGGCAGAATCCTCATGTTTTACATCTCAGCTCAAACAATACCTTCTCTGTGAAGCCTTTCCTACTTCCCCCAAAGAGACTTAGGGTGCCTATGCTGTATTTTGTATGCATCCCCATCAAAGCAGTTATGCTATTCTAGGAACCTGTCTGTTCCCTTTCTGGACTTTAAACTACTTGGGGGATGGGACCTCCTAGTTCACCTTGGACTCCCTTATCACCTAGCACTGGCTCTGGCTCTTCAAGTGAGTCCTTCTAGGACTAGAGCTCTTATCCTGACTGCCAATGTGCCATGGGCCAGTGATGCAGCCCCTCCGACTTCACTTCTTCATTGATAACAGATACCGAGTGTTTCACCACCTCCCTTCCCTTCCCTAGTGAGAGATAAGGATAAAGGAAACCAGACATGGAAGTGTTTCAAGTTCAGAAAATTAAAAGGTGTTAATCAAAGGCTTGTAATATCTCCTTTGTTCTGCTTCCTCTCTCAGTCTCAATTTCTTCAACTGGGAAATGGGTCTGGACTAGAGTTCCATGAAGCCAGGAACCATGTCTACTTCTCACCCCATTGTATCCCCAGCGTCTATCCCACTGTTCTTTACTGTCAGGTGAATTATCTGGTGTCGGTTGGTAAAGATCTTAGAGAAGGGTTTCCCACATTCTTTGAATGCATAGAGTTTCTCTCTAATGTGAACACTGATGCTAGGTGTCATCTTGAACAAAGGTTTCCCCCCAATCACTACATTCACATAATTAAGTTCCCTGATATCGAGTAAGGTTTGCCTTCCAAGTATCCAAACTCACCCTGTAGGCTCTACCTTGAACATATCCAGATTCAGGGTTTCTTTCCAGTAGGAATTCTCTGATGTTTAATGAGAAGTGAAAGGTAAATTAAGGTTTCAATAAAGGCCTATTATGTGCCCAACCCTGTGCGTAGTGTTCTGAGGGACTCCAAAATGGAAGAAATGAGCTGTGCCCTCTCCAAGTTTACAACTTTGTTGGGGAGACAAGACTCATGCACATAAAACAGTTGGAGAATATAAGACATTATGTAATCATATCAAGCTGTGCAGCCTAATGGAATTAAGTGGGAATTCAGAGAAAGGAGAGTTCAACCAGAGCTTGACTAGGTGGGGAAGTCATCATGAAGCTTAAGCTTGACCTGAAAGGATGGTAGGATTGAGGCTGGAAGGAAGAAGAGGAAGGGTATTCCAGTTGTGGCTCTACAGCAGCAACAAAAGCATCCTTCTGCAGGGACTCACTGTTTCAGGATTCTGGAGGTTTAAAAAAGAAAAAAAAGGAGGGAGGGAAGGAGGCAGGGACGGAGGGAAAAGAAAGATAAAGCCACCTCTGCAATGGAGTGATTTGCCCCTTGATTTAGGAAACTCCCATAAACTTTGGGCAGAAGCCTTTGAAAATTGTATTTCTCTAATGCCTTTCTCTTTTAAGAACTCAAGCCCCTTTCACTTTTACCAGGAACACCTAAAAAGGAACAGGTTACCGCTGCACTTCATATGCACAGCTAGCCTCCCTTAGCATTCTTGGAGCCCATCCCAGTCCCACGACCAGGAATGGTGCCCCCAGGGTGACAGAGGCACCAAGTGGGGAGAGAACCCCACTCAGGAGAAGGTCCCAGGAGAGGACCCAGGAGGCTTGAATTGGAGCCTGTTTTGTGCCCTCTCTGACAACACCAACCCCCACCCCACGCCCCATCACATCCTCTACAAAAATTTCCCTATGGAATGTTGACACTTAGAGAGGGTGAGGGTCCTCAGAGCTAAAAGCCTTTTGCTTACATCTGTTTTGTAGGCCTTTTCAGGAAGTAGAGACCACTTTATAACTTTTCCTTATTTTCTCCGTCTGCAGAGGGTGGGGAGGTAAGCAGGAAAATGGAATTTACAGCATCTCATCTTGGTTAGCCAGTTGGAAGACTTTTCTGTCAGTTATAGTGGTTAAACACTGACTCAACATCAAACAACTGCATGATGGGTGAGAGCCTTCATTCGTGGATGAGTTTCAAAAAAACACGGGTGCACCACCTGCCGTGGGCAATTTAGTCAGAGAACAAAGGAGACTGGATTTCACGCCCAAAAAGGTGGGTGCTTTCTGGAGAAGCTGTGGGATCTGATATTTCCTAATTGTGGAGTGCCCTTTTTCAGCACAGAGGATTTGTTTTTACATGGAATTCTTAGGCTCCTAATTCTTTCCCTGTTTCCTATGCCACACTTCCAGAGAGGACACTGAATTCGGGAAGGGAGGGACCTCAGCCACTAGGGAGAATAGGTTGGGAGTGGGTGCCTCTTTGGTCTTGCCATGTGGACAAGCAGTCGGAAAATTCCACTTCCTCCCCCGCAAGGCCACTCTGCTCTGTGAAGAATCCAGGCAGGAGGTGAAAAGATATGTGAGGTCGCAGTGGAAATGCAGCTCAGCGGACTCTCGGGACCCCATGGTGGTCGCCCCTGGGTTGACTGCTCACATTCTATTTTTGTCATTCGTGTCTGTCCTCGCTGCTAGATCTTGGGCTCTCCCAGGGCAGAGGCACATCAGACCAGTCTCCCCTCGGAACCGTCTTATCACAGTGCCTGGTACACAGCAGCTGCTCAGTAAATGTGGAATAAATCGGCTATGAACTTGGAAGTGGTTTCCTTAAAGAGGCCTTCACTTTTGTTCAGATGTAAAGAGTCCTGTCACAAATTCTCATGTTCTGGGGATAACAAGTAATAATAAGAGTTTAAAAAGTATGGGAGGGCCCTGGGAAATAGCCTAAAAAGTTTAACTTGTATCTGATAAGCAACAGAGAGCCCATGCAGTTTCTTCGGGTAGCCGATAGGATAAGGCAAGCCAGGGAAGGCTTTATAGGCTGCAGGGTGTATTTGAGCTGGAAGATGGTAAGGCCACAGAACAGTGTGACTCGGAGTGACCTACTCAGAGCAGCAAGCTCCAGAGAAGACTATTGTGGCTGAGGGCTGAGGGTTTCATCTGGGTGAGTATCAAGAAACCAGCAAGGATGCTAGTGAGCTTGGCTCCTGTGTGGCGGTGGAATCAGAGGCAGGCGGCCAAAATAGCCCAGGAGGAAGAAGATGCCTTGGAACTTATCCCAGGATTCCAGTGTCGAATTATGTGGAGGAATATTTGTCTTTCTCCTGGAGACAGCCTCCTGAGGGTAGAGGCCATGTCTTATGTACCTACACTAGCCACGGCCCCAAGCAAAGTGCTTTGCTCCTCAGAGCTGCTTTCTAAATACTTGATAAATGGACACTTGGCTGGTCTGCGCTGGGAGGCATGAGGAAGTGAAAGCTTATGGGAGCCACTGAAGCCTGTTTACTATCTTCTCTTCTCCAACTTCCTCAGCCCACCTTCTGTGTTGTCCTACCTCTCTCCTTAAGCCAGAAGATTCTCCCGAAGATTGCTACTCTCTGGGTAGACAGCACAGAGTAGGGAAGGTGACTCTAGCAGTGCCTCTTGGGCGGCTCCCTCCCTTCTTTGGGCTCCCATTGCTCGACAGAATCCATGGTTTTGTAGGATTCCACTCAGCCCCCCACCCAGCCATCAGATTGTCCTTCACCTTCCCTTCTAGTGTCTCTTGCTTTGATCTCATCTCAGCAGGTAGGGACATGTCACTGCTGGAAGCCCAGTATTAGCAAGTGTACAGACAAGACAGTGCTCTCTCTCTCTCTCTCTCTCTCTCTCACCTTTCCCTGTCTCTGAGCCATCGTCTGGCCCTCTGCCCCTGGGCCTGGTCCATCTTTACAAGATGGGCTCTTCCTGTCCCAGGTTGCTGAATCTGGCCTTGGATGCAAGAGAGCTGGGCACTGTGCATGTCTACCACATTGCCCTCCCTCAGGGGTTTGGGGAAGATCCACCCATATGGCAGGACCTTCCAAAGAGACGCGAAACCAGGCGCCTGACCTCATGATGCCCGCAGCACCTGGCAAGGAGGGTACCAGCTTGGCTGTCCTGGCCCCAGCCCAGTTCTGTCTTCTAGAATCCACACCTTCTCTGGCTTTCCTCCAGGCTGACAAGATCTGCCCCAATTGGGTAGGGATAAGCATGGCCTAGTGAGTAGGGGATGGGGGGAAGGGGTTTCTGCCACAGGACATCAGCCAAGTTATTCCCTGGCAATGTGCCTCAGTTTCCCCTTTGAGAAATTCTACCCATGTTCCCAAGATTGGGAAGGTGCTCAGCATTGGAAAGTTCTCTGAGCTCACTGGGGAAGACACCCACAGTCAAGTTGTGTTCCCTTGCAGCCAGGAGCCGCCCGCCCCACCCCACCCCAGGAGGCCTTGCTAGTTGGTGACGCTGGCCCAGCAAAGCAGGGTCTTGCAGGATGAAAGGTCGGAGAAGCTGGAGCAAGAATAATAATGATAATCATCAGCTGCTGCGTCTTAACCATCCTGGAATGCAAGGTCCCACGCCCTGTGCGCCTCACACCCCAGGACACTCCAAGGGCTCCTCTCCCTTCATTTTATTGCAGTGATCCCAACACTTTGCCATTCCCAGCCCAACCCACTTGAGTTCCCAAGAACTGCAGTCCAGCTACCAGCTTGTCCACCATCCAGGTGGACGCCCAGCAACTTGGAAACTTGCGCTCCAGGTTTCCCAGAGACGCAATCTGCCTGCCCCTGGCCTGGTGCCCTTTCCCACAGACTCGTTTAAGTCTGATCAGTGCAAGGGCCAGGCGTCTTGCCTGTGACAATCCGAATCTGGATTCATGTCATGTCTGGGCCACAAACTAAGTCGTTACAGAACCTAGGCAATTAAAAAAAAAAAAAAAAAAAACTTCTTTGGGTTCAGCTGCCTCACCTATTCAAAAACTTTCAAAGTCTCCCCATTGCTCACTGAAGATAAACTCTGGATCTCTTAGTCCACATGCTGTTTAAAATCTGGTTCTAATACACCTTTCCGACCACCCTCTTCTTCACACTCTATATACAAGCCAAAAGTAACTAGTCACTGTTGGTCATATATATCCCGTGTTTTTCATTTGGGGGCTTCGCACCTGCTTCTGGAATGCCAGTGCCTCCATCTCCACATGACCAGACCCTCCTAGCCTTCAAGGCCCAATCTAGAGTTCATCTCCTCCATAGCTATGCTTAACCCTCATCCCAGTTAGAAATCATCTCACTTTCCTTGGAACCTCAGTGTTATTCTTGGTCTTGACCTCTCAAGCTCCTTGTAACTGCCCACCTGTGCTGTGGGTGTATACATTTCTTGTTTTGCTCACTAGCTCATCAGTGTCTTGAGGTATCATTTGTCTTTTGTATCTCCACGGTGCCTAGTACAGAACCTAGCATTCAGGGCATGTGCTGCACAAATAAATGTTAGATATAGGTTATGGAGAATAATAATCCCTACCCCATTAAACTCTCCTCATAAATGTGCTTTGAAAAAGTAAAAATAATTACTTTAATGTAAAATTTTATAGATGTGTGCACTTGGCTTGAGGGAAAGAGCAAAGGCAGGAAAGCCCCCCTGCCCCTCTCCAGTTTCCTCTGTAGGTAGGTTGTATGTACCTGAGTATCCAGTGAAGGAGTTGGCTCTCTGGCTTTGGTTCATAGGCTGACACCATGGGAATACTTTCCTCAACCAGTCACTAGTCCAGTCCAGTCATTGGACTCTGCCTAGTAGGATGAATGACAATCACATCCTTTCATTGTTAGGTTCATTTATGTTTATGATTGTTTTATCTTCTGGATGGGTTGAACTTTTTATGAATATGTAATTTCCTTCTTCCTGCTTCCCCCAGCAGACCGCGTATGTTGTACATGGCCCGACTCATATCTTAAAATAATAGTTACACTTTCTCACTCAGTCTGAAGGGAGTCTTCCCTCCCACCACCTCATTCCCATCACTGCACCTATCATTTCTATTCAACGCCCTCCTGGCTATCTCAGCCACCTCAAGCTCACCTTTCTAAAACTCACTTCTCTCCCTTTATTCCCCATCTCCCTTAAGGACGCCACTAAATGCCTGCTTGCTTAGACCAGAAACCACAGAGTCGGTCTCTGCTCCTTCCGCCTCGTCATCCCTTCAAATTGGTCTACTTTCTAAGAGCCATCACCTCCATTCTCACCACATCACCTCATTGCTTCTTGCCTCGACCACTGCTGGTGCCACTTAACTGGTTGACCTTCCTGCCACTGTTCTCTTCCCCTCTCACTTACCTTCCACATTTCTACCAATCTGTCAAATACTCAAATCTGATTTGGGTCTATCTCCCCTCCCTACTCTTCCCATTTTCCTCATGCCTATAGGATTAAGTGCAAACTCTTGGCAGAGCATTACAAGGCTATTCCCTGTTGACCTTTCCAAACTAGTCATCCCAAGGTGCTCTCCCTGCTCCCAACTCCCATCCACCCAACCAGGAGCCACCCACCTCGCATACCATGTTCCCTGTTACTCAGAATATCTTCCTTTTCCCTCTTTTCTACCTGGTGAATCCTGTTATTGACCTCCAAGACCAGCTTGCCTGACACCTTCCAAACCCTGCAGGCAGAGGCAATTACTCCCTCTCTCTGCACCCTTGCAGGTGGTATGAAACTCTCTTGTATTATGCTGAACCGTGACTGTTGAATTGTATCTTCTATAAGATGTAGGTTGCTGACCACTTGGGCCTGTACCTTATTTATCTCTAAACCCTCCTTTCCCCTATTCCCTCCTGCCAGGTGTGATGGCAGGAGCTCTGCAAAGGGCTGTTCCATCAACTTTCCCACCCATCACCTGCACCGCCCCTCCTCCCACTCCAACTCCCAATAGCTAGCACTTCAAAAGCAATTACTGGGAAGCAGATGTGACTCAAGTGGTTAAGCGCCTGCTTCCCATATGGACGGTCCTGGATTCAGTTCCCAGTGCCTCCTAAAAACAAACAAGCAAACAAATGAAAAAAGTAACTCAGGGGAGCTGATGTGGCTCAGGGGTTGAATGCCAGCCTCCCACATATGAGGTCCTGGGTTCAATCCCTGGCCCCGATACCTCAAAAATAAATATATAAATAAACAAACAAATAAATAAATAAAATAAAATAAACCTGATTATCTTTTTTAAAAAAAAAAGCAATTACTAGGGGAATGGGTATAGCTCAGTAGTTGAGTGCCTGCTTCCCATGTGCGAGGTCCCGGATTCAATCCCCAGTGCCTCCTAATAGCAATTCCTAGGTACCAGCAGCCTTGTGTATGTGAACTCACTTAACCCTCACCATGATACTGCGAGGTAGGTATTGTTGTCATTTCCATTTTTCAGATGAGGAAGCTGAAGCACAGGGAAGTTACATGACAATCCAAGGTCCTACAACTAGTAAATGGCAGAGTCAGGAGTCAGGCTCAGGCATCCTGGACCCAGAGCCCCGATCTCAACCGTGACACTAGACTCTGTGCCGCACCGCCTCACTCAGCCTTCTCACCGTTCTTCCTATCCTCAACAAGAGTGGCTGCTATTCCCAAGATCAGAGCTGAACACCCTTTGACCCTGCCCAGGGCTGAGCGTCTGGTGGCTCAGGTGGCTTTCTGCCCCCAGAGGGCATGTAGGAGTGACAGGCTTCCCTCCAGTCATCCTGGCCCCATATCCCTGTCCTTGGGTGAGGCCCCTTGCCTGCCCAATCAAATCCTGGGCCCAGGCCCTTTGAGGGGGTCTCAGTCCTGCTCTCAGTGGGTCAAAATAATTTCCCTGGGAAGACCTGCCCGAGCCATTCCCAAGGAGAAGTCCACCATGACCCCCTTCCCTGCCTCCCATCTCCTCGGGCACCTAAAATATGCCCCCCACCTGCTCTACCTGCTCAGCTTCAGACAATTACTAACATCTCATTCCCCTTCTCTGGGGCTTTTTGACTATTCGGCCTTGCCTCCCCACACTTCCTTCCTGTTCTTATTTCTCTTGACAACAAGGCTGGATATTTTTAACCTGCATTTGTTACTCATCTCTCATTGTCCGACTAGGGCTGGATGGGGGTGCCAGTGTGCTAGGAGGGCTGGGGATGTTGTGCCAGCCTTAGAGGCCACAGCTTGCATCCCTCCCTGCTGGGCCCAGCCTTTGCCCCCACCCTTTCTAGCTCTGTTAAGCTCTCCCTTTGGAAGCTACGTGGGCAGCACAGGGAGCTGAATTGCCCCCAGGTGATGCTCTGAGGACTATGAATGGAGCTCGGTGATGACCAGGGAGCCCCTGGTCCTTCACACATTCCTGGAACAGCCATCGGGGCCACCTCTTGGTACACTTGCACGATCCATGTCATGAGTGTTGGTGTCCATTGGAGGGACTTGCAGAGCTGCCATTTTATCCTCTGCAGCGGCCTCCCTCAGCCTTGGAGATGCTGCTCAGAGAATCCGCTTGCCCTTCTCTAACCTGTCCCGGAAGGTCTCTGCTACCAGGAGCCCTTTCTGCTCCAACATTTTCCTACCTCAGCACCCAGCCTAGCCCACGCCATCATTTTTCCATTCCATTCCCACTCCAGCCTCACCTGCTAGGCTGCAATCCCCACATGAATAACTTTTCTCTGCACCTCAGGTGCTTAATAGAGGAACTTTCATTTGAAGCCCAAGTAAATGCAAAGGTGACATAACTAGGCTTTTCGGGTTTGGTAGTTACCGTTGTTTGCTTTTTAGTTTAGCTTCTGCACCCAGCTTTCTTAAGAGAAGAGTGGTAACAAAGCAGGTTGATATCAGAGATTTTTTTTTAAGCAACTGCCAGTGATTCACTCCAGTCTGCTGGCTCACATCTAATGTTCTCTAAAGTAATTGATGTGAGCTCCGAGTCATTGCCAAGGATTACATATGTTCAGCACTGTTTTCATGTTGACTCTATTTTTTTAATTCGAATTCCTTTAAAAACAGGGAGCCCCTGTATGATGTATATGGTAACTCTACAATTAGGTATCCATTTTTCTGAGTGGTGTGATGGGCATTCAGGACTTGCTGACTGGACAGAATACCTGCAGCTTTTGTCTCTAGCCTCCCACCCAGCCACACCCTTCTGCTTCACACTTTCCTAACTGTCCCCACCACTCTCTCCGGCTCTGCTGTCTCACGATCCCACTCTCACACCACAAACACATAGGGAGTTGCTTGCTACAAGTTCAAATGAACTGGATCTCACCAGGGTAAAAGGGAGCAAATCATAAAAGGCTTCCTGGGTGGAAGGGAGTTTTGAGCCTAACTTTGATTGTTAGTAAGGCTGTCCCAGCATGGCAAACAGGAACACAGAAATGGGAAGCCCATCCTTGCAGTGGCATCCTGAGATGCTCCATTACCTCTGCCAGGAAGCTGCCTTTTTTTTTTTTTTTTTTAACCAGGAGGTCCCGGGGATCAAACCCAGGTCCCTCCATATGGGAGATGGATGCCCAACCATTTGAGCCACATCCGTTCCCCAAGGAAGATGCTTTTTGAATCCTGGGCTGCCCCTTCCCCTCTGGGCTAACTGGGCGATAAGGATGGGGGACCAGCCACAGCAAGAAGGAAGTGGACTGGCTTCCTGTTTGTTTGTGAATCTCAGAGCAGCACCGTGCAGCTATGAACACCAACCAAGCAGAACAACCCACACCTGAGCCAAGAGCCCCAGGGAGCCTGTCCACAGACCCAGCAACCAGCCCGGAGAGGCGGGGACTCCACGCCAGGGTGGGCCACGCTCTGGCTGGCTAGCCTTGTAGAGCCATGCCAGCTTGTGTAACGACTTCCCCAAAGGCGTCAAAGTCACGTATTCATAACATGAAGCCACTGGGCTGCACCAGGGGCTCAAGCACTGCTGCCCTCCGCACCCAAAGGTTATTTCTTAGGACCCTGGGCACAACCCTGTTGCCCTGTGGGGAAATTGTGAGCAGAGTTCATCAGCTCTTTTAAGAACCAGGCAAAACAAAACAAAAACAAAAAACCACACAAAAAAAAACTAAAATAAAAAATAAAAAAAATAAAACTAAACAAACAAAAAGAACCAGGCAGTGTATATTGCAGTTTTTTGTTTTGTTTTGTTGTTGTAGCAGCAAAACCCAAAAACCACTAACGAGCCTCTCAAAAGCATACTGGTGACAGATGGAAATGATAAAGCAGTTAAAAAAAGAATGAGGTGGCTAGGTGTGTGCTACTGTGGAGGGATGGCTGAGATGTTTCAATAAGTGAACACAGCAAAGGGCAGAACAGTGTGTATGGTGTGATCTCTTTTGTGTAAATAATCAGAAAGATAGAGGACACATACAGGCTGAGAGATAGATGAGCTCCTGAATGCATGACTTTTTTTTTTTTTTTTTCTGGAAGGAAATTTAAGCAACTGAACACTAGTTATTTTGGGGAAGAAGGACTTTGGGAGCAAAGAGGTGGGAAGGCTTTTCCTTTTAATTATTTGTCTTTCTGTACTATTTGTACTTTTTAATGATGTATATGTATTCTTAAAAATCTTACCTGTGAGTAATGGGGTTATGGTCCATTCTATTTTATTCTTTATATTTCTCTGTATCATTTAAAAAGAAAAGGATCACAATTCTCCAGGAAAATTGATGGGAGGATATGGGAGAAATGCTTTGCTTTAATATGTCTGCACTTTGGTCACAGGTAGCATAGCCAGTTCTGAAGTCTACTTTGTGGACTCCTTATGGCAAATGTTTGAACTGTTTCTAGCTTCCTCTCTACCACTCCCTTTCCCTATTTCTTCCCCATTTTATGTCTCCATCATTTAAATTTTAGCCTGCCCCAAACAATAAGGAACAGAATTCAGAAGGAAGAAGAAAAAAGCAATAGAAAGCTTGAATACACATGACCTTATCATCTGTCATTTGGACTAAGTTGCATTAGCCTCTTGATAAGGGCCCTGAAGCATCCAGCCCAGGATGGCAGAGTAGGCACTCAGTAATGTTTATTAGATAAATGAATGGACCAACTTAACATTGCAGCCATTCGCCCTTCCTAGGTCTGTTCATTCATAAAGAGCACCCACAAGATGGAAGGTCAAGCCTCCCCCAGCACTAATCAGTCTATCAGATTTAACCTCATGCCTTCTCACGAGTGTTTCTGGGAAATTGGAAGGAGAATCCTGGGGCCTTGGAAAGAGAATCTGATGTTCCCCGTGTGTGTTATTAATTCATTGACAACTGGC
>JAQZBX010094773.1:0-11940 GCA_029593785.1 Cabassous unicinctus | reverse complement strand
TTCTTAAAATGCTCCTCTTCATAGCTGTTTCCTGGATGAACTAAAATATCCTTATTTCTTAAGCAGTTGGTGCCTTACTATAAAGAAAGGTGCGGCAAATCCAGATCCCAAATACAAAGTCATCATAACTAGTAACCGCCACTTATTTTCCACCGAAAAGGGCAAATTCTTCCCTGGACCCTCCTCATAGTGGCTCCTATGGACCACAGAGGTTGTGAACCTTCGGATGCTCTGCCCCAACATGGCGCTGTTGGAGGCTCTGCGAAAAGCGCAGAGACCCAAGGCAGAAGAAATGGCGACACCGACTCCTTACGCTTTCACGACCTTGTCTCTGCCATCATGTATTTTTAATATATATTAACATTTTGCCATATTTGCTTCATATAAGTATGTATATATACATACACAAATATATCTTTTTTGCTTAAGGATTTTAACTGAATTAAAGATATTATGGCATTTCATTTCTAAAAAATACAGTTCCTATTTATCATTATCACACCTAACATTTTAATTTATGCTTTTGTTTATTTCGGGTGAAAGAAATATTTTGGTGAACTCATAAAAATAGAAACATGCAGAATCTTTAGTGCATACAGTACTGGATAAGTGTCACAAACTTGATATTGTTGTGCTTTTAAATGATACACTCCTAATAAAGATTAGTCTTGGAGTATTCTTCCTGTATAATTTCAGTTAATTTAAATTTTAAATACTTTGTATTATACAAAAATATGTGGTCATTGAATTAAAAATGAGAAAATACAGATAAGAAAAAAAAAATCCATAATCTTCCTACCCAGAGATTTATAACCACTGATACTTATTTTGTACATATTCTTCTAGAATATATATCAATCACATATATGAATGTAAAGATGTATCATGCACATATGATGTCCCCACATACAAATATATGAACAATGTATACCTGTACAAAAATGAAATTTTATCATATGTACTGCTTTTCCATTTGCTTTTTATACCTCAAAATTATTTCCATGTCAATAAATACAGATCTTTCTGTATTATCATTTGAAAAGCATGACTTGATGCCAATATGAATACTTCATAATTTATGATCCACTCTTACTGTTAAGCACTTGGGTTTTTTCCATTTTTCCCTTTTATAAATTGCTATGGTACAAATAGTCTCGCTGACCTGATTTTGTGATAATCAGGGTAGGCTAAACATTCGCTATATTAGAAACTATGCATATGTCCCCAGACCTAGTTTTTCTCCCTAGGTCTGGTTTTTAGAATGCTGGTGATAAACTAAGCCTAATTTATCATACAACCATCCTCTTTGGGAAAAGACTGTAACTTTGGGTATCTTTGGTCAACATTAAGAGATATTGCAGAGGGACAGATGTGCCTTGGGTGGCTGGGCGTCCATCTCCCATACGGAGGGACCTGGGTTCGATCCCCTGGACCTCCCAGTAAAAATTAAAAAAAGAAAAATATAGAAAGTGCGTGGACCACCAGGCCCCGTGTGTGGATGCGCCACCAGGCCCCGCAAGCAGATGAGCTGCCAGGCCCCACGAGCAGGTGAGCCGTCAGTCTCCACCCACGGGTGCACCGCAAGCAGGTGCGCCACCAGGCCCCATACGCAGGTACGCCATCAGGCTCCCCGAGCCACTGAGCCATGATGATGTATCAGGAGAGTGGCACAAGGGATAGCCAAGATAAGATGCATGGAAAAACTAAGGTGGCGCAGGTGGTAGGACACTTCTCTCCCACATCGAAGATTCCGAGGATCGGAATCCCAGTGAAGACAGGAGGAGAAGGATGAGAAGAGAGGGCAGGAAATGGACACAGAGTGTTGCCCCGTGAATGGACACAGAAATAGCAAAAACGGGGTGGGGGGAGGGAAAAATGGATAAAAGTAAGTAAATAAACAAATCCTTAAAACAATGTATAGGGGAGGAAGATATGGATTATAGTTAGTAATAAACTTTGACGATGCTCTTTCATGATTTGTTAACAAATGTTTGACAGCAATGCAGGGTGTTTGGGGGTGGGGGGTGATGTGTGGCAGCCCTGTATGATGTTATGCATGTTTGTTTTGTAAGTTCACAATGATTACTGAAAACTTATAGTTTATGTATGTTCATGTATGAATGATACACTTCAATAAATTTTAGTAAAAAAAAAAGGAGCATGTTTCTACCAGCTGTATCCAGCACTACCATGCATTTTTTTAAAATATGTTTGCATTCAAGACAATAAAAACCTTTTTTTTTTTTTTTGGAAAAAAAAATTGCTATGAACAGCCTTGTATAAGTCCCCACATACAAATATGTAAAGAATGTATACCTTTAGAAAATTGAAATTGTATATGTACTGCTTTACAATTTGCTTTTTATGCCTCAAAATTATTTAAATGTCAAGAAATAGAGATCTGTCTGTATTATCACTTTAAAAGCATGACTAGAATTCCAATATGAATATTCCACAATTTATGAACTGTTCCTACTGTTAAGCACTTAGGTTCTTTCCATTTTTCACTTTTATTAATTGCTATGAAAAGCCTAGTACATACATCTTTGGGTACATTTCTTCTTATTATATTTTTACTATAAATTTCTGGAAGTGCAACTGCTAAGTAAAATTTACTGGGCAAGTGTTTTTGTTTTTTTGTTTTTTTTTTACAGTGCCTAGTACAGAAGACTTTCCATCACATTAATTAATAATTCCAGAACTTCCAATCACTTCATTAAATAATAAAGAGAATGACTTATTTCATGCTTAATGTGATGGAATGAAGGGAAACTTTCCCCCAAATATTCATAGATATTTGGACTTTTGGAAAATAATTTCCTAATATTCCTAACTTAGCCTAATAAAGTAGGAATAAAGCAAAGATAACCAAACTTATAATAAAATTTCTGAGAATGATGTTTTCATACCTCACTGCTTCTTTCCCAGTTTTGCTGCAAAATGACATCACAGAAGCTGTGAAGTGTACAAAGAAGATTGTCAGTAGTTCAGTAGGCCTTAGAGCATGGTAAGTGTTTTGGGGTTTTTGTTTTTGTTTTTCTTAGGTTTACAGAAATTTATTAAAATGAGGCTATTTAATCTTGTATCATGAGTCATTACATACAATTGAAGCAGACTCCAGATGGGTTTAGAGAAATTAAAATTCAGATTGTTTAATCTTGTGAGTATCCATCCAGCTGTCTTTCAAATGGTTAAGAGATGCATGGTTGGCTGTCATGAAACTCCTTGAAGCCTTCAGTTAAATTGAAGTCTACCTGTGTTCTCCACAAAAGTGAATTCCTAATCCTTGTGCCTTCTAAGCTGTCCCGTGCATTGCAACCAAGCTTGTCTCTAGACCCAGGCATGCCGTGAGTGGATAAACATGGATATAAAATGTGTAGAGCATGGTAAGTTTTTAAGTGTTAAAGGGGAAAACTATTTTACTCTAGTGTTCCTACGTGTAGTGAGAGGCATTTTCAAAGCCAAATGTGTGATACTGAAAACTAAAACTTGCAATTTCAGATATATACTAAACAATGTATTATGTTGATATTTGAAGAAACATATATCCTCCTGATTCTGAATCTTACTGTCTTTGTCACCAATTTACTTTAGAGGATTTCTAGAGATGTTAAGCTCTTCTACACTGTACCTTGTCATATCTTGGAATTGCATTTAGAACAAGGAAACGTGGAGAGCACGTTGTAGCTGCTGCCGTAAATGTGCATAATTCACAGATATGTTCAGCATCCTGGTGCTCCGTGAGGGCTTTGGGAAGGAGTGGGGCCCTTTGTGTACATAGCTCAGCTGATAAAAATATATATATATATATACCTAGATCTATCTATATTTGAGACCTTATTGATTGAGGAAATTCTTTAATCCCACAAAGAATTTGAAGTATTTTTATTACAATGAAGATATTTTTACCTTTCATAGTTTGTTTTATCTTTCTCCACAGGGTGGCATGGAGAAACCACTATCAGAACCAAATCTCAGTCAGTACTTTCGAGGTTGTAGAGTTTAACTGAGGAGTTTTCCTTCTGCATCACATTTTCGCCTCTTTTTCACATAAGGGAGTAGTAGTCAAGTGACAGGTCACACAGCCATTTTTTCCCCTTTAATCAAATTACATTTTTACTGATGAAGGAGCAATGTTTACTAATCTGTTCACTATTTAATATTAAGCCTACAACATTTTTCAGTTGTTAATAGATTTAATGCTGCTGAAAATTTCTCTAAAATTGGTTGTCAAATACTTCTCCAAATTATTCAGTTCTTAATCAAAGAAATAACTTAGACTTAATATTGCATAATGCAGGTATCCTCCTTTTTGGATAAAATGTAAAAAAGACTATCCTAAAATAAATTACTTCTTATCCAAAATCCAAGATATATAGGCATCTGATGCCTTCGTTTGTTCAGTTATCTCCTGTGGAGTAAAGATGAGTAATTCATGTTGGACAATACAAAATTTTTAGAAGAGCAAGAAGCCGAATGTCTAAAATTGAGTACAGCCTGAATTAAGAATTTGGTTTAAATGAAGTGTGTGACCTTTGGCTTAAATATTTTCTTCATCATGTTGATTTTATACAGCTTTAAAGTAGATTCACATTTAAATATGAATCCATAATAGTCCTTTAAGAACTCTCATATACATCTTGCTGATCATAAAGGAATATAAAGATAATTAGATGAGCTCTTGCTATCCTTAGTTTTATTATATTAGATTCATACATCATGACTAAGCCCTGAGGAAGATGATTACAAGTATTGAATTAATGGCTAATTAACAACAGGTGTGAAATTATACATGTTACAAACAATGCAATCATCATTAAAGGCTTGGCAAATCGTACCTTGTGCTTCTTTGTTCAAGACCCATCCAGTGTCTCCATAGAAAACAAGAGGCTAGAGTTGGAAGCTCCATTTCCCATAAACGGGGGAGGAAGAGACTGCTGGCCACTGACTTCAGCTACTGATTAGTAAATACAGCTGATTAAAGCATAATCCTAAGAAGAGCTAAAGTTTGGAGTTGTCCAAGTCAGAAAGAGGCCAGTAGCGGCCATTTTAACTCTGCCCCTGGCATGAGAGGAAGCAGGGCTGACTGAAAATTGCAGTGAAGGTAGGACCAGTTACTTTCCACCCAGATCAGATTGCAGCCCTAGCCTAGGCTCCAGCCCCACTTCTGGCAGGGAAGAAGATGGGTGGGGGGGACCTGCATCAGCCTCTCCAGGTAACTGCAGGTGCTTTTGGTGGGCACAGACTGAATAGTTGCATACCTGGGGCTCCATCCTTGCATTCCAATGGGATAGGAGAGGAGCTATGTTCCCTCGGCCTCTCTGGGCAACTGCAGGCACTTTCAGCCCACACAAACTGGTTTGTTGAGTGCCTTCAATTCCATCTCCACTTCTGCCTGCCCCCAGTAGGATAGGAGGGGGCTGTTGTTTCCTCAGCCTCTCAAGGCACCTGCAGGCGCTTTTGGCCTGCACAGACTGGATAACTGGGCACCTGTAGCTCCATACCCACTTCCAAATAGGATAAGAGAAGAGCTATGTTTCCTCAGCCTCTCCGGACAACTGCAGGCACTTTTGGCCCATGCAAACAGGTTGTTGAATGCCTTCGATTCCTTCTCCACCTCTGTTCTGTATCCTGCGCCTATAAGAAAGGAGGCAGTTGATGTTTTCACAGCCATTCTGGGCAACGACAGGCACTTTCAGTCTGCATGGACTGAAATGTTTGTTGCCAGTGTATCCACCCCCACTGCCTAGTAGGATAGGAGGCGTCTGGTGTCTCCTCAGCCTCTCCTGGCAAAGCAGGTACTTTCATCCTATAAGGACTGAACTATTGGGTACCTGTGGATCCACGCCCATCCCCTAAAAGTATAAGAGGGGATCGGTGTTTCCTCAGCCTCTCTGGACAATGGCAGGTACTCTTGGCCTACAGGGACTGAACTGTTGGGTGCCCATAGATCCAGCCCCACCACCCAATAGGGTAGGAGGGGTCTGCGGTTTCCTCAGCCTCTCTGGAAAACAGCAAGCATTTTTAGCCTACACAGACTGAACTGTTGAGCATCAGTGGTTCCGTTCTCACCCCCTAAAGGGCAGAAGGGACAGTACTCCCTCAGCCTCTCAGGCAACTGCAGGCATATTTGGCCCACATGGATTAGACTGTTAGGCACTCCAGAGGGCCCATCCCCACCCCAGCAGGAAGGGGGGTCTGTGTTATATCAGTCTACCTGGGCAACTGCAGTCATTTTGGACATGAACAGCATAGATTGCTGTCCACTTCTGCAGCTCCATCCCCAGGCAGGATGAGGAAGGGGAGTGGAACTTCATCACTTTCTCTGGGCAACTACAGTCTTGACCTGCACAACTTAGAATATTACACATGGCATAGCTCTCACCCTACCCCTGGCAGAGGAGAAAGGTGGAAGAAGCTTCATCAATTCCTGTGGCAACATGGGCAGCTTCAGCCTCCACAGCTTAGTGTACCAACTATATCCTCAGCTACTACTACACAACCAGAAAGGGAAAAAGGGCAAGAAAGCCCTAAACTAAAGAGAGAAAACGCACCCAGAATAAATACATCCAGTAAGCCAGATGCCAAGACACCAAAAAAAAAAATTTTACACTCCATACCAAAAAACAGGAAGATATGGTGCAATTAAAGGAACATGATAAGGAAGCGGGTGTGGCTCAGTGGATGGAGCCCCGTTTGCCATGTGGGAGGCCCGGGTTCACATCCCGGGGCCTCCTTGTGAGGGCACGCCAGCCTGGGCGGTGCGGTGGGCTGATGCAGCAACCTCACGGCAGGAAGCGGGTGTGGCACAATGGATAAAGCACCCGTTTGCCATATGAGAGGCCCCGGGTTCGCTTCCCGGTGCCTCCTTGTGAGGGCAGGCCGGCTCGCGCGGCGCCGTGGGCTGATGCGGCAAGACCTCACAGCAAGGGGGAGATGAGCGGACGCAGAGAGGACACGCAGCGAATGGACACGGCAGCACGGGCAGCGGGGGGGGGATAAATAAATTTAAAAAATGAATAAATCTTTAAAAAAAAAAAAAAAAAGGAACATGATAAGCCTCCAGATGACATAGAGGAGTTGAGACAACTAATCATAGATATTCAAACCAATTTCCTTAATAAATTCAATGAGATGGCTAAAGAGACTATGGATATTAAGAAGATACTGGGTGAGCACAAAGAAGAATTTGAAAGTGTACATAGAAAAATAGCAGACCTTATAGGAATGAAAGTTACAATAAATGAAATTAAAAATATACTGGAGGCATATAACAGCAGATTTGAGGAGGCAGGAAAAAGGATCGGTGAGCTTGAAGACATGGCCTCCGAAAGTGAACACATGAAAGCACAGATAAAGAAAAGAATGGGAAAAAATTGAACAGGGTCTCAGGGAACTAAAGGGCAGCAAAGGACATGCAAACATATGTGTCATGGGAGTCCCAGAAGAAGAAGAGAAGGGAAAAGGAATATTTGAAGAAATAATAGTAGAAAATTTCCCAACCCTTTTGAAGGACATAGATACCATGTCGAATAAGCACAACATACTCTCGTCTGAATAAATCTGAATACGCCAACTCCAAGGCATAAACTAATCAGAATGTCAAATGCCAAAAACAGAGAGAATTCTGAAAGGAGCAAGAGAAAAGTGATGCATAACCTATAAGGAATACCCAATAAGATTAAGTGCCAATTTGTCATCAGAAACCATGGAGGCAAGAAGGCAGTGGTAGGGTATGTTTAAGATACTGCAGGAGAAAAACTGCTAGCCAAGAATTTTATAACCAGCAAGATTGTCTTTCAAAAATGAGGGATGGTTTAGAATATTCACAGATAAACAGAAACTGAAATAGTTTGTAGCCAAGAGACCAGCTTTGCAGGACATACTAAAGGGAGTACTATAGCCTGAAAAGAAAAGACAGGAGAGAGAAGCTTGGAAAAGAGTCTTGAAATGAAGATTTTATCCGTAAAAGTAACTAAAAGTCTCAAAAGAGTGGTGAAAATAAAATATGACAGATAAAGCACAAAGATCAAATGGGTGAAATAAGAACTTCCTTTACAGTAATAATATTAACTGTTAATTGATTAAACTCCCCAATCAAAAGACACAGACTGGCACAATGGATAAGAAAATATGACCCATCTATATGCTGTCTGCAAGAGACTCATCTTAGACCCAAGGATATAAATAGATTGAAAGTGAAGGGTTGGAAAAAGATATTCCACACATGCAGTAAGCAAAAAAAAAAAAAAAAAAAAAAGCTGAAATAGTTATATCAGATGAAATAGAGTTTAAAAGGAAAACTGTTATTAGAGACAAGGAAGGGCATTAAAAGGGGCAATTCAACAGAAAGAAATAACAGCCATAAATGTATATGCACCTAACCAGGATGTCCCAAAATATATGAGGAAAACACTGGCAAAACTGAAGGGAGAAATTGATATCTCTACAATAATAATTGGAGACTTCAATACACCACTCTCAGCATTGGACAGAACATCTGGGCAGAGGATCAATAAAGAAACAGAAAGCTTGAATAATATGATAAATGGATTAAACCTTATAGAGATATATAGAACTTTGCACCCCAAAACAGCAGGAAATTCATTCCTTTCAAGTGCCCATGGATCTTTCTCCAATACAGAATATATATTGGGTCACAAAGCAGATCTCAATAAATTCAACAAGATCAAAATTATACAAAGCACTTTCACTGATCGTAACAGAATAAAGTTGGAAATCAAGAGAGGCAGAAAAAGGGAAAATTCACAAATAAAAGGAGATTAAACAACACACTCTTAAATAAACAGTGGGTCAAAGAATAAATTTTGAAAGAAATCAATATATATCTTGAGATGAATGAAAATGAGAACATAACATATCAGAACCTATGGGATGCAGAGAATGCAGTGCTCAGAGGGAAATTCATAGCCCTCAATGCTTACATTTAAAAAGAAGACAGAGCTAAAATCAATGATCTAAATAAACAGCTGGAGGAACTAGAAAAAGAACAACAAACTAATACCAAAGAGAGTAGAAGGAATGAAATAACAAATATCAGAGCAGAAATAAATGAAATTGAGGAGAAAAAAACAATAGAGAGAATTTTAAAAACCAATAATTGGTCTTTCAAGAAGATTTAAAAAATCAACAAACCCTTAGCTATACTGACTAAGGAAAAAAGAGAGAAGATGCAATAAATGAAATAAAAAATGATAAGATGCAATAAATGAAATAAAAAATGATAATGGGGACATTACTATTGACCTCACAGAAATAAAAGAGATAATAGAAGATACTATAAAGAAATGTACGCCAAAAAAACAGACAATGTAGATGAAATGGAAAAATTCCTAGGAATATATGAACAACCCTCAATGACTCTAGAGGAAATAGAAGACCTCAACAAAACAATCATAAGTAAAGAGATTGAAACAGTCATCAAACAACTTCTGAAAAGGAAAAGCCATTATCACCCTAATACCGAAGCCAAATAAAGATATTACCAAAAAAGAATTACAGACCCATTTCGCTAATGAATACTGATGCAAAAATTCTCAGCAAAATACTTGCTAATCAAATTCAACAACACATTAAAAGAATTATTTTTTAAAGATTTATTTATTTATTTATCCCCCCCCGCTCCCCCCCCCTTTGTTTGTGCTCGCTGTCTGCTCTCTGTATCTGTTCATTGTATGCTCTCTGTGTCTACTTATTTTCTTTTTTAGGAGGCACCAGGAACCAAACCCGGACCTCCCATGTGAGAGGGAGTTGCTCAATCACTTGAGCCACATCCACTACCTAAAAGAATTATTCATATGATCAAATGGGTTTTATACCAGGTGTGGCAGTTTGATTTTGTTTATGAATTCCAAAAATAGATATTGGATTATGTTTGTGAACTGGTCTGTCCCTCCAGGCATATTAGATTATATTGGATTCAGAGGATTCACTTTTACTTGATTAAATAATGCTTAAGGCTTTGATTGGGCCACTTCAGTAGAACGTTGAATCCCCGCTTCCTTGGTGGGCAGGGACTCACAGAGAAACAGCACCACAGAGAAGGGAGGTTGGAGATTTGAGCTGGAGCCTGGGAAATAAGCACACAGAGGAGCGGAGCAGCTGAGCCGGGAGAGAATTGAGCCCCGGAGAGAGAGTCAGAGACAATCACCTTATAGTCTACAACTGGCCTTGTGGAGAGAGCAGGGCAGCTGAGCCCAGAGAGAAACAATACCCTGGAAGAGAGGAACCCAGGAAGCTTGAACTCTTGGCAGACATCAGCAGCCATCTTGCTCCAACATGTGGCAACAGACTTTGATGAGGGAAGTAACTTATGCTTTATGGCCTGGTAACTGTAAGCTTCTACCCCAAATAAATGCCCTTTATAAAAGCCAACAACAACAACAAAAGTCAATAGATTCTGGTATTTTGATTCAGCACCCCTTTGGCTGACTAATATACCAGGCATGCAAGGGCAATTCAACACAAGAAAATCAATCAGCATAATACACCACATTAATAAAGAAAAAAATCATATGATCCTATAAGATTGTTGCAGAAAAGGCATTTGATAAAATATAGCATCATTTCTTGATTAAAAATACTACAGAAGATAGGAATTGAGGGAAACTTTCTCAACATGATAAAGGCCATAAATGAAAAATTTACAGCTGACATTGTATTCAAGGGTAAAAGACTGAAAGCTTTCCCATTGATATGAGGAACAAAACAAGGATGTCCACTGTCACCACTGTTGTTCAATATAGTGCTAGAGGTTCTAGCTTGGGCAATCAGACAAGAAAAAGAAATAAAAAGGCATCCAAATTGGAAAAGAAGAAGTAAGACTTTCGCTATTCACAGATGATATGATCCTATATCTAGACGTTCCTAAAAATCTACAACAAAGCTGCTAGTGCTAATAAACAATTTCAGTAGAGTGTCAGGATACAAGATCAATATGCAAAAATCTGTGGTGTTTCTATACAAATGTAATACACAATCTGAGGAGGAAGTCAGGAAAAAAATTCTATTTAAAATAGCAACTAAAGAATCAAATATCTATGAATAAATTTAACCAAGGATGTAAAGCACTTGTATTCAGAAACCTACAATGCATTGCTAAAAGATATTTTTAAAAGACCTAAATAATTGGAAGAATCTTCCATGCTCATGGGTTGGAAAACTAAATATTATTAAGATATCAATTCTACCTAAATTGATATACAGATTCAATACAATCCCAATAAAAATTCCACCAGCATTTTTTAAACAAATGGAAAACACAATTATCAAATTTATTTGGAAGGGTAAGAGGCCCCAGATAACCAGAAACATCTTTAAAAGGACTCTCACTTCCAAACTTTAAATCATATTTCCTAGCTACAGTGGTAAAAACAGCATGGCATTGGCATAAAGATAGACACATAAACCAATGGAACCAAATTGATGGTTCAGAAATAGACCCTCACATCTATGGCCAAGTGATTTTTGACAAGTCTGTCAAACCCACCCAGCTAGGGCAGAACAGTCTATTAAACAAATGGTGCTGGGAGAACTGAATATCCATAGCCAAAAGAAAGAAAGATGACTTCTATCTCATACCTTATACAAAAATTAACTTAAAAATGAATCAAAGACGGGAAGCGGGTGTGGCTCAGTGGATAGAGCCCCCGTTTACCATATGGGAGGCCCGGGTTCGTGTCCCGAGGCCTCCTTGTGAGGGCACGCCGGCCTGAGCGGTGCGGTGGGCTGATGCAGCAACCTCACGGCAGGAAGCGGGTGTGGCGCAATGGATAGAGCACCCGTTTACCATATAAGAGGCTCCGGGTTCGCTGCCCGGCGCCTCCTTGTGAGGGCAGGCCTGCTAGCGCGGCGCCGTGGGCTGATGCGGCAAGACCTCTCAGCAAGGGGGAGATAAGCAGACACAGAGAAGACACGCAG
>JAQZBX010094772.1:0-11985 GCA_029593785.1 Cabassous unicinctus | reverse complement strand
TCGATGCAGAAAAAGCATTCGACAAAATCCAGCATCCTTTTTTTGATAAAAACACTTCAAAAGATAGGAATAGAAGGAACATTCCTCAATATGATAAAAGGCATATATGAAAAACCCATAGCCAACATACTCAATGGGGAAAGGTTGAAAGCTTTCCCTCTAAAATCCGGAACAAGACAAGGATGCCCACTGTCACCATTGTTATTCAATATTGTACTAAAAGTTCTAGCTGGGCAATTAGACAAGAAAAAAAATTAAAGGCATCCAAATAGGAAAAGAGGAAGTAAAACTCTCACTGTTTGCAAATGACATGATCCTGTACTTAGAAAATCCTTAGTATCCACAACAAAGCTACCTAAGCTAATAAATGAGTTCAGCAAAGTGGCAGGATACAAGATCAACACACAAAAATCAGTAATGTTTTTGTACACAAGTACTGAACAAGATGAGGAGGAAATCAGGGGAAAAATTCCGTTTTCAATAGCAACAAAAAGACTCAAATACCTAGGAGTTAATTTAACTAAAGAAGTACAGGGCCTATATGCAGAAAACTACAAAACAACGCTAAAAGAAATTTAAAAAGACCTAAACGAATGGAAAGACATTCCATGTTCATGGAGTAGAAGAATAAATATCGTGAAGATGTCAACCTTACCCAAACTGATTTATAGATTTAATGTAATACCAAACAAAATCCCAACAGCTTGATAGAGGCATTCCCCAAACAAGTATGGGGAAAAAGAAAAACTGCCAAATGCCTTGAAGGCTGGACAAGAGATTATTTGTGGAATGCTGGGTCAATGTTTGCCCTGCAGTTTTTAAATGGACACACCTGTGAACTAGTAGAGACGCTACCTCTACCAGGCTTGTTTACATTTCAGGTGGAAGTGTCACATTATTTATTCAATGGGGTTCCTCCTACTAAAAAGCAATTTTAAAGGTGGAGCTAAGCCATCACTTCTCCTTTTTCTTACCTTCTCTTTGGTTTCAAAGCTATCAGATCAAAGCAATGCCATCAAAAAATAAGGAAAGTTATCCTAAAAAAAAACACTGAACTTAAAGGAGATCCAAGTTCAAGTTCCAGCTCTCCTACCTACTAGCTTTTGTCCACAATTCATCTAACCCCTCTGAACCTCAATGTCCTTATCTGAAAATAGAATACCTACTTCTCAGGAATGTGGGAAGGATAAAATGAGATAAGATTGTGTGAAAGAGCTTTAAAGATATAGACACACTATTTAAACATCAATTATTTCTATTGTTTCTATGTACTATGGGTGATTGGACTGGAGCACACACTGGGGAACAAAACAAATAACAACAACAACAGGGAGATATACTTGCCATGCCCCAAATACTGAGGCATCCTGGGAGTGGATGGCTGAGAAAGACAAGAGTGAATTGTGGAGAGGGGAGCAGGAGCATATGGAATGGGACAGAGACATCATCTATGCAAAGGACACTGGTTTATGAGAATACAACGAGGTTTTTAATCAGAAAACCAGTAAAAGCTATCAGAAGTGAGTAGACTTTTTTTTTTTTAAAGATTTATTTTTATCTATTTATCCCCCCCTTGCTGCTTGTGCTCATTGTGTACATTTGCTGTGCATTTTTCTGTGTCTGCTTGTCTCCCTTTGTTGCATCATCTTGCTCACCGCGCCATGCAGGCTAGGCTGGCTTGCCTTCACCAGGAGGCCCTGGGAATTGAACCCGGGGCTCCCATATGGTAAACGGCAGCCCAACTAATTGAGCCACAGCCACTTCCCTAGGCTGTTTGATAAAGATACAAAACAGGAAGATATGAAATTGGAATGCAGACCCTGTGAAACGAGATGCTCAGGTCACTTAACTTCTGTTTCTTGAGGCTGGAGGAAAGGAAGGAAGGAAGGAAGGGAGGGAGGGAGGGAGGGATTGCCTGTTGAGCTCTCTCTTCTCCTTCCAGGAAACCCTGACAGATCTTTCTTCAGATGGTTTTCTCTTTTCCCTGAATTATTGTCTATTCTACTCATATTACACTTAGTAATCCATTTCTTTTTGTATTGTTGTCACTTTGTGTAAACATCCTGCACCCCCAATAGAATTTGGGTACCTTGAGGAGTCCTGCCTTACATTTTATATTCTAGCACCAAGGCCAGGACATAAACATGAAATTTTTGTTGATTATAATAAATCCATAACTCCACTCCTTCTCATCCCTTACAAATGGATTCTAAATTTTTCAGGCAGGGGGCTCTGATTTATTCTTTATTCTGCATCCTTTGTTACATATGTGCTTAAGACATTAAACTTTTATATGAAGTGACAGGCTCTGGATTTGTAATTAGAGGACCTGGGTTCAAATTCTGATGCTGTTTCACATTAGCTGTATAGCTTTGGACAAGACATTTAATTTTTGTGTGTCAGTTTCTTCAGCTGTAAAACTGGGTAATGAGAACTGGTCTAGACCTCACAGGGTTGTTGTGAGAACCAAATGAGATAGATGTGAAAGAATTTACGAAATTGCAAAGCAATATGCAAGGGATTATAAACACTGTCTTCTCATGTGCTTTTCCCCCATACATCTTTTATGTGTACAGCTTTCATTTCTCTAAGAAACAGTTGTTTGTGGACAGGGATCATTTAATATTCTTGCTGTTGCATTCCATCAAAACACTTAGCACAGGATGCCACACACAGCTTACTGATGGACTTCTGTTGGGCTTGAAAAGTCCTTAAGCCTAGTTCTCACTAGCAAACAGATACCTTGGCTCAGGTTCAACAACTGCCATTTACCTGAATGCCTTTTATTTGCTTTTCCTGGTATGGTACAAAAAAGGCTTGGTTTATTTGCTTGTTCATTCATTCATTCATTTAACGGATTTGTATTGAGTGCCTACGACGGGCACTTGATGGGACATGCTAGATGTCCAAGAAGCAAAGTACCTTACGTCATTTACATTGTACTGAATGAAACAGACACAAAACAACTAATTACAATAGACAATAAGAGGAAATGTGCACAACGTACAGAGGTAGGAAAGATTGCTTTTGCCATGAGAGGGAGATGTGTGTTATGAAAGGCTTCAGAGGAGGTGCACATCTATCTTGAAGGATGAGTAGGTGAAGTAAGGTGGGGCAATACAGGTGAAAGAAATAGCTTCTACTCACAAAAGCATTCTGGGAATCACAGCTCTGCCTGTGACTTCACTCATTCTGTTATTATTTATTGAGTATTTATTATGAGCCAGGTCCTGTGCAAGTTGGTGGCGTAACAGGTTCAGAGTGCAGGCGTCACCGGGGTAGGATGGTGAGGTAGCAAAGGAAAACTAGCCAGAATATGAAGAGCTGTGAGCAACCATTTTACTCCATGCTAGTATACATGGGAAAGGGTTAAAAGGATGTGTGAACCTGCTGCTACCGATTCCTCCATATTCCCAGGAAGGGAGATAGAAGGTAGACACTGTAAAGTGCTTTACTGTACACTGAGTGGTGCTCTCCTAAAGGACAGATTAACATATACTTAAGTGACAAGAACATCCACACCCAAGGAAACTTAAATAGTAAATAAGTTGTGGGGAAATGTGCCATCTCATCAATTTAAAACAAGGCGGGACTTAATAAGCAAGAGGAGAAAGCAAAACAATATCTAAGGCTGTTTAGGGCAAATGCAAAAACCTCCAACGTAAGAGTTCGGTGGGGAAACTGAGGAATTCTGTGAGTTGCAGCGGAGAACTGGAGTTTAGGAGTGGAAAGCGAGGAGGGCACCAGTCACCACTCCAGCCTTCTGCACGGGGTGGTGGGGGAAGGGGATAGGGACACTTCAGTGGCGGGTCCTCGCCGAAGGTAAGACAAGAGGCGCTTGGGCGTCTCTAAGCAACCCATAAGCCCGCCCCCTCTAGAGAACTCCTCTTGTAATTGGCCCAAAAATTCACCAATGGACGCACAGGAGGAGCTTCCCGCCACCCCTGGCGCCCGCTTTCAAACAGCCGTGCATTTGCAACTGCAGGCAAACTTCTCAACCAGGCTTGAGGAAGGCAGGTACTTCCGCTTCCTCGTCCTGCCCCTGAGCCGTTCTGGCCCCGCCTACCAGGGGAACTTCTAGCCAGCGATTGAAAGAGGTGACTGCTCCTCAAGGGCCTCAGTGCTGCGCGCGTTCGGTTGTTACAGGGAAGGAGCAGGAGGATTTGAGCCGGGATATAGGGGTTTGCTAGAAGTTGGTCTTCGGCCGGGGTAGGATTTCCCTGCCGTGACAGAGTCTGTGGCCTCCGGTGAGTTTCGCTTTCCTGCTGGGCTGGGGCTGGGCTTACAGAGGTGCGGGGTCCTCGGGATTCTGGCCGAGGCTTCAGGGAGAGCTGACCCGCCCCCTCCCCAAACCTCGCGGAGGTGGACTGGCCGCGGGATGCGGGGCTTGCTTCTGGCTTTGAAATGTCATCCAGACCTCTTCATTCTTCCCAGACCCTACTTCAAGGGGGCGTCTCGGGAGCCCTCCTCACCACCTCCAGGCTGCCGGGTCGCACAGAGACCCTGAGGACCCCGCCGTGGTCACCCTGGGCAGTGCCTGGCTCACAGTGGGCGCTGTGTACACGTGTGTTGACCGTGTGCATGTTACGCTGACACCCAAAGCCAGCTGCCCCAGGCATCCCGGGCTCCGTGCAGCTTCCGCCTCGCGGTGCTTACTGTCTTGCCGCGGTTGACGCCAAACCGAGTTCCTTGGTAAGGCCGTTCATTTATGCATTCGTCCAGCCTGTGGGTTCCTACTGTGTGAAGGTTTACACACTGCGTCCCATGGACAGCCTGAATCGATTTGTACAAGTCAGTATCATTAGCGTTGATACAGGATAATGTGATCGTTTGTTTGTATATCTTACTTAAATTTTCTTTCCCTCCACCATGCCCTGCCTAAACTTTGTAGCCTTGAACAGTGACTGACACTTGGTGCTTGGTAAATAATTGTTGAATGAATGAATTGGCCTCCTAAGCTTGGTATTGCAAGTCTGAAATAGGCTAGTGTCCCCTGGGTATTTTCATTCTAAAAGGGAAGCTAGCATATAAGCAAGTAAGTAGATTTTCCCAACTCCCAGGGCACTTCTTACAACCCCCTTATGGCACTTAACCTTTTCTGCCTTAAAGTCACTAGCTTGAGGCTGATTTTAGCTGAATTTCTCCACTCTCCAATGTGTGACAATTTATACGTGCTGACTGGATAGGTGAATGCACTCAACTAAATAAGATAGGCTAAAATTACCAGATTGCACAGCTCGTAAGTAGAAGAGCCAGAATCCCAGGTTCTTTTAGATTGAAAGAATGCCTCATTCTTTAGCTACTCAACCAAAACTTCTTTAAATCTAAAGTTTCTTTTTTTCTGTCAAACCTCTCTCAGCTTTTCTTTCTTCTTAGGCAAAGACAATTTGTACTTTACTACACAAAGCACAGAATGTATTACAATATATTATTGTTACTTTTAGTTTGCATCATTTTCTCCCTAAAGGACTGTGAGAACTTCATGGCTGGAACCGTGTCTCAGATATTTCTAGGGTATAACCTGGCACACAGTAGGTGTTCAGTAAAATTTTACTGAAGCAATGAATCTCTATAGGGGATGCACATATTATATTCATTCAAGAAGTACTTGTGTGGTGCCTACCATGTACAAGGGAAGGGGGAGAGATATATTTTAATTCTGCTTTCAGGGTGCTTATAGGCTATTAGATGAGGCAAAAACAATGCTTCTCTTGCTCTTTCAATGTTCTGTCCAAATAACACCCATTGGTCTTCCAAAAAAGCTTATAACTAAGGACAACAAAATGAGTACTGGGTCAGCATTGTTTGATCTGAGTGTAAAAAATGAGACAAAACTTTTTTATAGTCTTGTTAATGGGTTCAGAAACCCAGGAAGAAAGCCTTACTAGCTATTTAGGGAAAAAACAAACAAACAACAAACAAACAAAAAACAAAAGCAGGCTACAGTTATTCTGCTTCTTGATTTTTTTGTAGTCATTCCTCTGTGTCAATAAATATAGATTTATTCCATTATTTTAACTAGTGGCATAGAATCTCCAAATTTACTGAAAATTAGGATTACTAGGCAACTGTTCACTTTCAATATATTAATATTAAATAGTTTTCAAGAAGAGGAAGGCTTTAGCAGTTTGTACTTTCACCAGCAATACCTGAGGGTAAATTTCCTACTATGTGTTATCTGTTTTTGTTTTGTTTTCAATTTGGTGGTTGAAAATAGTGTTTCATTGTTTAAATGAGCACTTTGCATACTTCATGAGCTTAAGCATCTTTTCAAGTTAATTGAGCATTTACATTTTTTTCATGGATTGCCCTGTCAGTTGCCATTATTAAATTGGATTGTTTGACATTTTCTCATGTCTTTGTAAGAATTATTTGTATTTAGAACTTTGTCATGATTTTTGCAAGTGTTTTCCCCATTTATTATTATTATTTTATCTTTTGACTTTTGATATATTTTGCCATTCAGAATAATTGACTTGCTAATGACATCTTTTCCCATATAGAATTTTATTTTTTGTGGTTAGGGTTCTATGAAGTTTTTCCTTTATGGCTTCTGGATTTTCTTTCTTGCCAGACTTATTTATTTTTTTTTAAAGCAATCTTTGCTATTGTTCTGAATATTGTAGTAAAGTCTCTAGTAGTGGTAATTAGTAGTGATTAATAAGTTAAAGAAAAGCAGTAGCTTTTATTTTAAATTTTGATTAAAATAGTAGCTACCTTTTTAGTTGATTTTTTTAAAACCACAATAAGTTTATCAGATTTCCTTTTATGCTTAGTTTCTGGTAGTTTATACTTTTCAGAAAGAAAACTTGCTTGTACCTTTTCTTCCCCAATGGGGGAGATTTTGGTCTTTTTCCATATTTCAGATTTCTTCTTTCATGACACAGTTTTGGATTTAAAATATCAATTATAAAAAAAATACACATTGGTCTTTTACATTCTCTTCACTTAAATACAAAAATACCTTATAGAATTCATTATTCTCTATCTGAGAAAATGTAGCTTTTTATTTAAAATAGCTATATTTAGCATGGGCCCTTGTAAATCTTAATGTTCTTTTTCAACATTCATTATCAGTTGATGGCAGGTTAATGAAGGATTGAAAAAAGAAAATCTCCCTTTTACCTAATAGTGGAGAAATTAACTATTTATAATTAAATGCAAAAAGAGGTTGAAAAGACTGTAAGAATTCAGAGGAAACAAGATGATTTCTGCCTAGAGGAGTCAGGGATATCCTTAAGTTCCAGTGTAATCTCATACTTTTAAGGAGATAGGATTTAAATGGGCTGGGATTGTCATTGTCTATAGATTCTGCAGACTTGATGTCCACTTGCACTAGTGAAAAAACCTTAGAGGCATGAGATTATACGTGTCCCCCCTCCCCCAGCATTGTGTATGTGTGTATATGGCATGTTTCAGGGATATCATGGGCTTTTTTCTATATTCAGATCATCATCTTATGCTGGGTGTACCAAGAGTTCTTGCAGCTGCTGGGTGAAGACAAGGGTTTAGGTTCCCCAAGCTTATATATTTTGCCTTTCAGTGGATGGTAGTGCACATGTCCTTTATCCTTGGCACAAGAAAAGAAAGGAGGAGATCTGGTCTAGGAAGCAGAGGCTGGAAGGGTTTAAGTTGACATGAGGAGTTTGAGTTAAGAAGAATTGGAGAAGCATTGGAGAAGAATTGGAGAAGATAGGGAGGGACCAGAAGGTGGGCTGCAAATTGGAACTTGGCCAAGAAGCATAATTCAGTCTTCGAAAAACAACAAAAACTTTACCTATGGGGATCTTCAGTGTTGAAATTCATGTTTGTGTAGTCTATAAATACCATATTCATTTTTTTAAAGTTTGTATGTTCTTTTTACAGTTTAACATCTACAAAATCTGGCCATATCTTAAGATTAATGACATGTCATCATTTAATTGGCGGCATTTTTTTCTCAGTGATACAAACAGAACTGCATCCTAAAATAAAGGGCACCTTTGCTGAAAGGGACTATCTTACGCTGTAGAGCTATTGGCTTGAAATCGTAGTTCTCAACTGTTAGCATGAGGGAGCTAAGTTCTCTATGGTAAAATACATTTGGATTGTTGGGTCTGAGCTTGTTTCACTTCCACTTCCACGATATTTTAGAGCTTGCAAGATGTAGTGAATGGGAAGCGGGTGTGGCTCAGTGGATAGAGCCCCCGTTTACCATATGAGAGGCCCGGGTTTGCATCCGGAGGCCTCCTTGTGAGGGCACGCTGGCCTGAGCAGTGTGGTGGGCTGATGCAGCAACCTCACAGCAGGAAGCGGGTGTGGCGCAATGGATAGAGCACCCGGTTACCATATGAGAGGCCCCGGTTCGCTTCCCGGCGCCTCCTTGTGAGGGCAGCGAATGGACACAGCAGCACAAGCAGCAAGGGGGGGATAAATAAATAAAATAAATAAATCTTTAAAACATGTCAGGATTGTTCAGAGCTTTGAAATTCTGGGGAGTGTGTTTGTATTGTCAGAATCCCTATGTAGGACTCAAAGCAGCAGCAGCCTTCGACCATAAGTAGTTGAAAACCCATTTCTCGCTGTTGCTTCTGCCCCAGTATTACTGTTCCTTTCCCCAGGAAATTTTTGCTTTTGGAACTGGAACTTCACACTGGTATAAGTTCACTGCCTTCAGTTCTGTTTTTCCTGAGTATTTTGCCAGAACCTGATTTTATCAGCTTAAGAGCAGGCCATTTAACACTTACATTTTTGTTGTGTGCTGTATAGGGTCGTGTGCTTTTATGGAGTTTACCTCCATAAATGATTTCTGGGTTGCAATCATTAATCTAGGATTTAGAGACTCCCTTTTTGTAGAGCATGAAATTAGACTTTGTGATATTCAAAGGCTGAAGCAAACGTAGGTGATGCTACCTGTGCAACATTTAATATATCAAATTTAACATTTTGTTCAAGCTTATTCTTAAAGTGTTTACATTTTGGCACATTTCTAGTTTATTATTGTTATCTTATTTTTTTGCCCATGGTCAACAATTTTTCTATTTTTCTATTTTAAGTTATACTTTCCAGACCACTAGAGAGGTCTTTTCCTAGATTTATTAGCCATTTGCAATGTTCTTTTTTATGGATTGCTATCATAACAGCTATTTTCACAATTAATTTATGAGTTTTGGAATACTGTTTGTCATACCTGAGTTACGCATATTTTCTGCCAGCCTGTTGTTGTCTTTTGTCTTTGTGTATGTGAAGATTGGTCTGTGGAGAATTTAATGGGATATTTAGAAACCAAACATCTCCCCCTTCCCGCAGGAGGACCATGTCATTAGACTTTGGCAGCGTGGCTCTGCAGACACAAAATGAAGATGAAGAATATGACAAAGAAGACTATGAAAGGGAGAAAGAAGTAAGTTGCCCACAAAAAAGACTTTAGACCCAATGTTTAAATTTTGATTTCCTGATCAAAAATATATTATGTTGTATCATTTTGAACGATTTATAATTTCATTTAAAAAAAACAAACAAACCAGGTCAATATTTTAGACTTTTAAAAGATGGGTGAATGAAATCTTCCTTTTTTGAGACAAGAATAAACCATAACTGTTGATGCTACCAGATAAATGGTTAAATTCTTTGTCTTTTAATTTAGGAGGTAGGTAATTGTTGACTTTGGGGTCAGAGGCCTAGTTTCTAGGTGCTTTGAGGATGGTTGTGAACAAGTTGGGAAAGGTTCTTCCTTTTGGGAGCTTATATCCTGGTAGAAGCAGTACACAAATGAATAAAATACTTTGAGGGAGTGATAATTTATCAGTGATAAAGGATAGGGAAACAAAACAGGGTGAGATGATAGTCATTGGCAGAGGACTGCAGGAGATAGTGATGAGGAGAAAAAGCTTGAGCTAATGAAGAGTCAGTCATGCAGAAGCCTGGGGACGGGCGTTCCAGGCCAGGACACCAACTAGTGCAGAGGCTCGAAGGTGAGAAGAGGGCCCGTGTTCTGCAGAACAGCCAGGAGGTCTGCGAGTTTCTGGCTTGTCCTGAAATATGCTGAGCCCTGGCCATGCTGGGCCTGTATTTGTACATGGCAGCACACCAGTTGGAGCTGAGCAGGGGCGCTCCTTTCCCACTTCTCACAGATGGACCTATGTACTGAGACCCCCCCCACCCCCACCTCATCCCACTGTGTAAGTTTTCTGCCAGGCCGCTGAGAACACGTGCATTTGTGACCCATGGCTTAGAGAGGAGGTTTCTGGATGTTAGCAGAGTCCCTTGTGACAATTGTTGGGACAAAGGTGGAGATGAGGATTCTCTGTCACTTTGTGAATTTACTGCACAAGATTTTCATGACCCTGAAGGTTTTCTTGAGAGATTCAGTTTAAGTAGTCACCACAATACAACTTAAGGAAAATTGGGAAAGATATTATAGACATGTGTAGGGTATTAGAGAGAGCCTACTGCCAGGTGCATTGTATGGTGAAAAAATTTAAGAGAGTATTAGTTAAGGAGATGATTAATTCTGGATAATTCAGAACATAACCATAGGGATCGCCTCTTTGGTAGATTGTATGTTAGGCTGGGAAATTTCCAGAGTAAAAGGAGCTCTTTTAAAAGGTGAAGTATCTAAAAATGAGTGTTTCTAACAGAGTGGAAGGAAAGAATATGTAGCTAATTTGCCTCTTACATAATAATTATGGATATATTCTTAAGAAATCTCATGTTAATAAGGAATGGCTTTACTTTTTTTTTCTTAATAATTAGTGCAAGGGAAGAAATGAGATCAAAAGCTAGGGAGTTTCAGATTTTCAGAAACAAAATTCAGAATTATTCCTAAAAATTCAGCTGTATGAATACTTTGTTACTGCAGGTTAAAATAATGAATTGGCTGATCAAACCTAAGTGTGTTTGCATATCCAGAAGCCTTTTCAGCCTCCTCAGTTTCCCTTCCACCACACTTTCAGAACTGTTTACAGAGGTTAAAGAATATAATGTTTTTTACTCTTCCTGACTTGTTGGTAGCTTTGGGATTGGGGCCTGGTTGTAACTGTTAGCAGTGAGCTAATGCATGTTGCTTTCTCTAATTAGTGAATTGTTTTGTGTCTAATTTGCTTAAGTAGGAGGAATATCTATATCCCCAAAAATGTGCTTTAGGGCTGACCAAGAACACCACGTCTGACTCATAATCTATCCTGCTAAGACCTTCTCCCTGTAAATGGCAGAATAATCCTGATTTTGATCTTCAAGTATGAATGACCAGTTGCTAATACAACATGCTTTCAATTTTCAAACTTGTGTTCAATTTTGGTGCTTTGGGGTCAATTGGAATTTTGTTCACATTTGCCTATAATTCAGTGAATAAACCGTGGATGAAGTCTATTTAGTAGCAAGAACTATATCAGCAGCGTCAAATGGTACAGCAAGTAGATGACACACTCCAATCGTCTGGAAAGACTATGAATAATGTGTGACAATTAATTGCTATGAATATGAACTGATATATTGCCACATCTCTATGGTATTCTCACCCTCGCTCACCTGCACCCTTGTGGGCTCTGGTGACTGCACTTCAGCTAAAACACTAGGTCAGGCTGTGGGTTAGGCACCTCTTTGCCCACAGTGGCAAAACTTTTGCCAACAAACTATTAAGAGTTGTAGCAACTTAGAAGTTATTCTAGTGCCTTTCTTGAAGCTATTGTCAAAATCTGGGTCTGTTCTTGATGATCTGTGGCTTTGAGATTCCACTAGGCTAAATGTCCTCCGAATTGAATCTCTTGTTTTCTAAATCCTTTCTTTTCCTGAAGGTGAAATGAACTTGATTCATCCAAAGTGTTCTTAGCAAACTTGCTTATAAAGGTGTTCCACAGAAGACAAATTCAAAACCTACTTTATTTACCTGTTCATAATGTAACAATATGATTTTGCAAAATACTTTTTGCTTATAGTCATTTTTCTTTGTGCTTTCATAGTAGGATTTTAGAGATATAATTGTTGTTATGGGTTTTTGTCATCGGA
>JAQZBX010094771.1:0-11974 GCA_029593785.1 Cabassous unicinctus | reverse complement strand
AAATGCTCAGCTGGTGGTTCAGCTCTTCTTACCCAGGAGGAGAGGGTGGGCAGTAATCATTACTAATCAGCCACCTCTAATTACCCATCCTTTGTAGGGAGGTGAGCAGGATCCTATTATCCCCATTATTCCTAAAACATGGTTAATCCATGAGCTGGCCGGTGGACCATGGTAAGGCTCCTGTTCTCTGACCATCTATTAAAGTAGGTAGGCTCAGGGAAAAGGCAAAAGGCACGGTTACCAAGTAAATAATTTAAGAATATTTCAAAGCTAGTGTTAAATTTATTTACCAGCATCGCACATTTATTTATGATTCACTCAAATGTGTCCCAAAAAAGGTATATATATATGTGTGTGTGTGTATTATTTGATCTGATTTTCTTCAAAGGCCCCATCCTTCTGAGTGGTAGAGAGGAATACAGATTTCATCCATTATAATAAAATCAAGTTAATCATTTAAACATTTTCTTTAGGAAAGAGTCTCTCTGAATGCTATCCCCTTCCCCTTCTGGCCGTGATGGTGATGGTTTCTTGTGGATCCAGAGAAGAGGGCTTCTCATCCATGGATTGTCCTGGGAATCCCAGCCTCCATATCTGCTGTGAAATGGCTGATCCAGTGCACTCTCTGGATGTGGCAGCTGAGGGATCCTCCTGACCTTTCCAGTGATGTTCTAGCATCCCTACTGCCGCTCAGGACACCAGCCACCTGCCTCGGGTTGTAAAGTCTCTTTATGCTGCACCTGTTTACTCTGACCTTGGGTTGGGCCAGCCCTTCACCTGCTAGAACCTCCAAGCCTCCGCAGTGGGGCAGGCAAGAACCCCGATTCGCACACGCACGCTGACAGCCACGCCGGAGACCACGAGCTCTGCATCGGCTGGCCTCACCTCGGTGTTGGTGTCGTTGCTCACACACCACACAGGGCAGAATGTGCAGGTGAAGGCGGGGGTCCTCCTTGGGACCTTCAGCCTCCACATGTGACACCAAGGAAAGAAGCTCATTAGCCCCAGCTGCAGTGGAGGGGAAGGAGTGAAGACGGTGCTGCTGACCTTCCTACTCTCCTCCACTCTCTTCTCCACACCATTGAATTTTACCTTATCTTCATTTCTAAACAAGGGGAACTAAAATGTAAAAGATAAATTAAATCAGCCTGACTTTGAAAAAATAATGTAATATAATACTTTAGGGATAAATAAAGTCTAGAAAAAAATGAAAAAAAAAAAACAATAATCTTTAACATTATCCGGGAGAGGATTCTGGTGGCATCAAGGCTTGTTATTTTGACAAAAGGGTTAAGAGTTGGATTGGGGGTAGTTTTTGAGAACTTGAGGAAAAGATATGGGGGCAGCCATGTGAGAAATGGTACAAGGATCAGAGGATAGACTGGTGCTGAGGACAATATGTTCAAGGTATTTCTGGGCAGTGGTATGGTAGAGTGGGAAAAGTACCACCTTGCTATGTGATAGGCCTACACATGACCATAGCCCTGAGCTGAGTGACTCTGAGGAAGTTCTCAACCACTCTGAGCTTCACTCTAACTCTTGGCAGCCATACCTAATCTCTAGGATTGTTGTGAGAATTGGAGAAGAAGATAATATGTATAAAGTACTGATCTTGAGCCCTGGAACACAGACGGTTTCTCTCTTCTCTTTGCTGTTCTTGGACATGAATGAAAAATGGTGTAGAAATGAATAAAGGAATAATTATGAGAAGCCACTAACAAGAGCTGTTTGTTTGCCCCCTCTCATAACATTTACACAATCAACACTGCCTTTTTTCAAGTGCCTGGTCTAGCATAGAAATCAGGGGCTTAAAGATTCTGGCAATTTCCATGCAAAGTTACCATCAACTATCCTAAGCACACCACATGCACTTTTGAAATTTATTCCCAGGGAACATGGCTTTCCGTGTTCAAGCCTCTAATTGTGGGCTTATTCTGGAAAGCAAGGCGAGAGCACTCATTAATGATATTTCAACCGCACGAGTTCCCTAATGGCATGTGCCCAATCAGTTAGAAAATTATTTTGGAAATGCCTTGCCTGGTGAAGTTACCGTGGATTTAGGGCAAGACATGCATGTGGCATGGATTAACTACGTTCAAACCCCATCCTGGGCCCTGAGTTCTGGACCTTCACTTCTGGTTTGCACAAAATGGATGTTCTTCCCATCTTCTTTAGTTTTCGACGCTGCTATAGAAATTAAACAAGAAAGTTATGTGAACCTAATTTGGGAAGTTTACACATTTCTATGTGAATATAGAGGTATTTCCTAAAACATCCTTCTAACATTAGAGATATTGGCTAACATTTATTAGTTATTTCTTATTAACCATACTATCATTTGCAGATTTTAAAACAATTACTCCATTTGCAGTTTTATAAATGGAGGCATGATAAGGAACAAGATTAAAAATGGGAAGGCCAGATAAAGAGCAAGAGTTATTGGTGTCTTAACAGGGGGAGGGCATGCAAGATAAGATGGGGGTATAAGCACTGAAGGAGTTGGAAGAGGGGAGAGAAATTAAGGGACTGTTCAGTGCATCCCATTTTCTGAGCAAAACCAGAGGAAAGCAGATATACAATTGTCCCTGGGGTTAATGAGACCCACCTACTTGAAGCAGATGCCTTCTAAGTGACAGGATCATGGAAAACTACAAGATGGAGATGAGCCTCGGAGGATCATAAATGTCCAACTAGGAACTTTAGTCCTTACATTGTAGGCAATGGGGAGCCATTGAGAGTAGTGAAGCAAGGTACTGACAATATTAAAATGACCGCTGATATGAGGAAGTAGAAGAAATGTGGGAGTCAAGATACTCAGGAGTGATCCTCAGCTGCATCCCCTAAAATCTGGCCACATTGCCTAATGGAGAAATCTCTCAGCAATTGCACCCAATGTTTCATGTACTGTGAGTATGGAAAACACAAAAAATATGGGGGAGGGTCAACCAGATCCAACTGAGGGGTCAGAGATGTGTTTACAGAAGTAGTGAGAAAAGTGAAATTTTCAAACATGAGCAAGAGGGTTTTTGGGCATAGAAAGGTTGATATTTGATTCTGAGAACAGACATTTGAGGCAGAAAAGCATGTGCCGAAGTCGAGAGAGTGGATTTAATTTCTAGGAATAACGAGGAGGTTGTTATAGCAGAAGCCTGCTGGTTTATCTGCAGCCAGCTTTGTGACTGGACAGACAGGGTCACAACAGGTCGTAGAGGACTTGGTGCTGAGTTAAATGAGCCCAGAGATGTGTCCTGAATGTTATATCCACTTGGAGCCCCCCACTTCATGTTCAACTTCTCTAATTTTGTTCTGATTTTATAAGCAGGAAACCCATCAGCAACTATTTCAAGTCCAGTGCAAATCTGTTCCTTTTCCTCTCAGCCTGAGCTGTGTCATAAACCCAGTATGAAACCCAATTTGTTGTATTTGCATTTTTTTCTTAAGGCAATACTGACTGCTCAAGAAAAGTAATGACTAAAACACTCCTTCTCCCCAAACTCTTTTGTCAATAGAAGAGGAAGAAAAATAGACGAAAAGAAAGAAAAACTACCTGCCTGGCATAGGTATTGTAAATGGTGCCACCAAAATCCCCTCTGGGTTTTTATGATAAATACACATACAAGGCAGGTATTTTGGTGAGAAACTGTTTCTATTTTAATGCATGAAAGACAGACCAATCTATCAGCCTCCTATCTCTTAATTCTCATAATATATTGCTTACCCTTATCCATCCAGGTCTCTGCTATAGGACAAACTCTTTAAGTGTGTTAGTGACATGCACTTTGATCAAGTTAGGCCTTCATTCGGGGTACAGCCCTAAACTGTGGTTTCCCTAACACCCAGAGATGTCTCAAGGTCAGTAGTGAAAAACGGCTGCTCTACTCCTCTCTGCTCTCTTGGTAACATAAGCTGATGAACAAGCCCCGTGGCAAAGCATAGTTATGCCCTCCTTGACCCCCAAACCTGTCTTCCAAAAGTCCCTTGTTTGGAAATGCCAAAGGCTGGGATCTCAGCATCACTATTCCTCCAGGAATTTCTAGGATTTTCTGAGTTTGAAGTCACAATTGATTAATGATTTATTTCATGTAAAAGAAAATTAACCCCAAAGACATTGGGAGGTCTATGATAGACAATGGCAGGGGCAAAAGTTTAGGAGGTAAAATGCCTTTTATTGATCATTTTAATTATTCTGAACAAAAATGGGAGAGAAGTGGGGAAAGGGAAATTGAATATCACTTCCGTTGGTCCTTTGCCTCCTTTAGCTTTATGGTGGATGGATGGATGCCCATGGCTGGCAGCGTTTAGGCTCTTGGGAAAGAAGAACAGGTGATAAGGCATTCTCTCAGGCATTCACAGGGGGTGGTGCTCTAGAGAGATAGTTCATCTTGGAGTTACTTGCTCAGTCGTTCGTGTGTCAACCTAGGACATAATTGCTGGAAGCTAGACCATCCTTTCCAGCTATTGAACTCTTAGCTCAGAATTAAGTGGTTGAGTTCTCCCTGCCCAGCTTCTGCATCCTCTGGGGTCTCTATCCTGATGGGTGGCCCTTAGTCCATATTATAGATAACTTTCTTTACTTATAGGAATAATCACAGGTCCAAATTATACCTAATGATTTTAGCTAATGTTATTCTCTGTTAACATCTTAGTTTATTCAGATATATGGATGCACACAGATATAGATATATACACATTGAGTTGATTGAGATTATACACACACGTATAAGCATGTCTATATAGAGAGAGTGGGGGACGATGAGGAGGTATATAGGGACAAAGAGAAAACATGGCATTCTTAGAAGGTGAACATTCATGAAAATACAGAGAAGGAAATGGATTTAAGAATTATATAAGAGCATACTAAAATCTGTTGAGTGATTAAATGTGGACAGTGAAAGGGGCACCAACTGAAATAGAGTCTGACAGGAGGAACATATTTGGGGATATGGAGAAAATATGTTCATTTTTGGTATACTGAATTTTAAGGATCATTGGAGGAAAATAACCCAGTAAAGATATCCAGAAGGCTATTAAACATGTCCCTCTGAATTTTAGGGAGGAAGTTTGAGCTAGAAATACTGGTTTTGGAGTTCTCATAGAACAACTCTGTAGCTGAGAGTACTGTAACAAGTGGTTGACATCTTGCTGGTGAATGTGATGGCCCGTGCATGTGATCTTAAGAAAGGGAGGAAGAACACAGTGAAAGAAGGGAAAAGACAAGAAGGAAATTAGAGAGCAGTGTCCAATGCACAAGAAAGCACCAGGCAAGAGGGAAGGATCTGCAGTGAAAATGCATTAGAGAGGTCCAAAACTAATATTTATTTAAAGTTTTGATATTTTATCATGCATTTTCTATTAATTTTGAATTTCTAAAAAATTAAATATTAAATATCATTTTTTTTGATTACTGAGTTTTTTGGAGCCCACTTAAATTTTGCTCCCAAGGTGAGTGCCTCACTCGCCTCACCCTAGTTCTGCCCTTGCCAGTTAGGTTGGGATAGTTTTGGACTCTAGAAAGAGCAGTTTCGGTGGACAAGAACAGACAGAAACCAGACCGCAGAGGTTTCAGGAATCAATGGGCATAGAGGAATTACAATAATACAGTACAGTACAGGCTACAAGGTTGAGAAATCTAGTTTTAAAGAAAGGATGGGGCAACCAATGTTAAAAGGATCCACAAGATCAGTAGAAAACCAAAATGAGGAGTCAGTTTCATGACATGGTGCAATATTTTTTGAGGTCACTGAAGTGATCTCTCAACCTAACCTCTTCTCTCATGCATTTATTCCCACGACAGGTTGAATCCAGGAACTCATTTTCCTTTCTGAGACAAGGGCATAGCAACCTTCTGGAAAAATCTTAGCAATGGTCCCACATATATAGGGCAGTGCTGTCCTTCCTGAGATACATGGGCTCTTCTGAGTCACTCCCCAAGCAGTGGAGATGGAACACGTGGTCCTCTGTGGCCAAGGCCTCAGAGTTCCTTCTGCAGAGTGCGTTTGAGGAAAATGGCCATCTCATCCACTCCCATCCCTTTGTGGCTATGCATGGGTTGAAGATGTCCATAAATGTTTGTCCTTCTGAGCCTGAGTTCTATACCTCCAAACACCTCATTGACACATCCACTTGCATGTCCCACATGGCCATGCCTAAAGTGTGTCCTTTCTTTCCATAGAACTGACTACTCACAGGACTTTTGTGTCAGTCTATGAAGAGACAAGCTAATTGTTCACCAATTTTGTTTTTCTTTATTCCTGAACTCACAGCTTGATCACAATTGTCAACTGCCCTTGTAGTTTAATATGGTCGTGACATTTCTGATCAGTGAAAGATGCACAAAAATTACATATTCTGCTTCCATTTCTGGCTCATTAAAAAAAATACATCAAAATTTTCTACCGTCTCTCTTCTACCATGTATTGATGAGATATAGGGATATCAGGAATCCTGGATATAATGGAACTGCCAAAGGGAAGGAACCTGGGTCCCTGAATCACCATGTGGAAGGTTGATGTGCCCAATCCCTCACATTTCAATGAGAGGAAACTGAACTTCTATTTTGTTAAGTCACTACATTTAGGGTTTGTTTGTCACAGTAGTTAGAATACTCATACATAGTATAAGATAAAACGATGTGTCCAATTTTATACATATGTGTCACTCTAATATTTTGTATTTCCTTAATTCTCTACATTTAATTAATTTAATTAACTTTTCAAAATACATTCAATTTCTATTTTCATCTCACTTTATCAGTTCATATTTCTACCATATTGTTTATTGCTTCTAGATTATTCAAGAGACTCTTGATATCACTGTCCAGCAGGATTGTAAAACAAGCCATATAAATAATTTTAAATTTAATTTTCTGGCAATCATATTTTAAAAATTAGTAAAAAGTAACAGGCAAAATTGATTTATTAAATAATAGATTTCATTTAGCACAATATATCAAAAATATTATCACATTGCTTAATCAATATAAAATATTAATGATATATTTTACATTAATTTTCATACTAAATCTTATAAATAAGGTGCATTATTTTACACTTACATCACATCACTTCTGAGTAGCCAGATGGCAGGTGCTCAATAGCGACCCTTGGCTTAGACCATTCTAAATAACTCTCTACACTATAGCCAGAAGATAGAATTTAACAATTATACTCCCTGCCTCTAGGATTAAAAGGAATTTTCCAGCATGGCTCTCCAAAATCACCCCAAAAAAACAGAAATCATAAGAACATTAATAAGTTCTTTTAACGTATAAGACCTTTTTAAGCAAATGCACATTCAAGACAGGCCTCCAGTCTCACCTACTTCCCTTCATGGTTCTTAGAAAGACTTGCCTAGCTATTTACGACTGAGCAAAGTTTTAAGACTGGCTTTCCCAGTCCAGTCATCACTTTATCCTCGTGATCAATCCCCAATGAATTTTAGTCCCTGTCATGTGGTAAACCTCTCTGCCTCGTCTCTACTGCACATAAAATCACCCTGCCTGGAACACGCAGCCCCTATCCACCCTTCACATGACTATAGCATATAGAATATTTTTTGTGCATAAAACAGAGTAACTGAAAATGACTTAATAGTGGATTTTTCTCTCACATGTCAGGGATCTCTGAAATTTCAGGCAAATTCAACAGCTCAGTGATATTGCAAGTGCTCTAGACTGGCTCCTTTGAAATTCCTTTTCTTATTCTCTCATAGTCACAAGGCGACAAAACATCACATTCTCAAATGACAAGCATCTAAGAGTAGGAAGGAATGGTAGGGATACTTTCTATGTGCCATTCTTTTTATTAGGAGGGAAGCAATCTCCAGAGTCCTCCAGAGATAGGTCTTCTGGTTATGTCACATGCCCATGAACTAGCTGCATGGGAAGCTAGTAATGCAAAGCTATGACATTTTCAACTCCGTAGCGGGGTGTGGGAACTACAGGTTAGCAGGAATGGGGAAAACTGTTGAGTAGGCAGTCAGCAGTGTTTTTCTAATATATTCCCAAACTTTGACTTCTTACTCAAGACTCTATGCAGACACCACCACGTCTGAACTTTCCATGAAACCTTCCTCCCCTGGTGGGATTAGTACCACTCACCTTTGCTCTCATCATACCCTCTCTCTCCAATAACTGCACCCAGTACGACACTGTGCTGGAATTACCTGATTGCATGTCTCTCTTTCTTGATAAAGGGTGAGCTCCTAGAAGGCAATGAAAGTGTGTGACTCACCATTATATAATCACTGCAGGGTAAAATGCTTTCAATACACTTGATATATTTTTTAAAAAACATAGTATTTAATTACATGTTTTCATTATACTTTTCACTTGTAATTTGACAGCATTTGGATTACATACTGAGGGATAATTTGTCTACAGGTTTTGCCTTTTCAACCTGGGTCTTAAACAAAAATAATATGAAACCCATGGAATAATTTGTTCCAGGTTCCTGCATTTAATCATTTCATTAGTCTCACTAAAGCAATAAATTAACTGAGGTCTCAGAGAAGAGACTTGCTCTAGCAGTTTGGGCTCACTGCAACAAACAGAAACCAGCCAAAGTATTTTAAGCAGAATGTGAAATAATACAAGGAATTATGTGCTTACAGAATCTTGGAAGGACTGGAAAAACAGGAACCTTCCACAACTGAGGTTGGAATACACTCACCACGGGGATCTGGGGACGGCTGCTCTGGCCACTACTGGAACAGGCTCTTCGCAATCACACTGCCACAGTGTGGCTCCCCAGCAGAAACGGGGGCAGAAACGTGGCCTCTGCCTCAGTCCTGCCTTCAAAATCACTTAAATGCTTGGAGTTGGTAGAACCGTATTTGCATTCCAAGCCTCGCTGCTATTGAGTCGTGTAGATTTTGCTTCCTAGCCTTTACAATGCAGAAAATCTCAGAGAAAGGTGAAAGAGTGGATGCTGAGTGGATTTGATCATATCCAATGCACTTGCCTGGAGTTTTTAGCTAGCTATTGGGAGTAAAGGGACAGATCTTCTAACCTACAGTCAGGTAACATTGACTGCATCCAGCCAACTGGCACTCTGATAGCTCTCCAAAAATCATGGAACAACAGGAAGATTCCCAAGGCAGAAGAACCTCACAGGGCAGCCAGCCTCAGGTCCCTCGGACTCTGTACTTAGAGAAAGCCTTGACCCAAGAACATTTGTTCATCTCTTTGCTGCTTGGATGGGATGATCACAACACACGTATTATACCTAGCCAGAAACTTTTAAAGCTGGATGCTGGAGTCTACTTATGACTATTGTGGAGGGGGAGAAATATATTTTTTAAAAAGATTGAAATGATATTTCTGTATATAGAAAGCAATATATGCTAATTTAGCATTTTGGAAAGTAAAGCATAATGAAGGAAATGAAAACCACACTAAATGAGACTCAAACAGATGAACAGCTCTCATGAAAACCTGTGGTGACAGAGTCCTCACACTCATTTCATCTACTTAGTTCTTCATCTGTAGATGTCAGCTATCCTAGAGGAAGCTTCCACAGTGAATTTTTCCCAGCTGTAGTCTTGGACCATGAGCCATGGGCAATTAGAAGGGAGGACACAGTCAGGCACCTGATTGTTCAAGAGTCTGAACTGACATAATTAGAAGTCAGATGTGATAGCTCATATCTTCTAGCATTCTGTTCATTGCCTTATGCTATATTTTCAATGTCAGCTAGTCCTTCTGACCTTGCCTTTGAAATGCCCCTTATGTCTACTCACACTTAAATACAGCCTATCATCTTAGCTCAGTTTTTTCAATTGTTCCTTCATTCATTTGTTAATTTAAAAAATTTTGTACAGAAATAGAGTTCTCTCTACCCTCTCCTGGGCAATTCATTCACTATTGCAATGACGGAGTTTTCTTCTTACAGGAGGGGGGTCAAAGAATTTAATGATTTATTTACTTATTATGTGCAGGAAACTCTGTCAGACAAGGGTTTAATAAACAAATAAGGAAAGAGCCCTGCCCCTAAGAAATTCACAGCCCAATGAGAAGATACCATGTAGCAGGTGAACAGATGGACTTTGGAAGTGGGAAGGGGGTCCACAGACCAATCCTCTACTCAGTAGCAACATGGCTGAGTCAAGTGACTTAACTTCGGTCTGTCTCAGTTTCTCAGCTGTAAATTTAGGACGATAATAATGTTACCCACCATTTAGAGTTTGTAGGAGAACTAGACAAAGTAATGCATGTGAAATTGCTTGTGGCCCTGGCAGTCATAGGGCAAATGGTTACTATCTGTTAACTATTGGTAACCAAACTGCTGTGACTCTGTGATGCTTGCTGTGAGAGATGAATATTAAACCATGCTACAAGAATTATATCTAAGTCCTTTGAATTTCTCCAGCACTTGCCTCCTGAAATTGGAAAGGCAATGCTTTGTTTTCATTAATACAATTCATTTCTGTTCAACAGAAATTTATTGAGTGCACAAGCTTTTGCATTTGTTACCTTTTTAGTGAAAGCCACACAACAGTATTACTATAGAAGTAAAATTGTCCATCATTTTAAAGTGAGAAAACTAAATTTTAGAGTTGTTAAAACTAGATACAAAGATGACATAACTTGGTGATTCAGATTATATGCTCTGCAAACAGGCAGCAAGCATTAAAAATCCTAGCCCCAAAACTTATCTGTGCTACTTTAGGAAAGACCTTAACTTTCCTGTCATTCAGTAATCTCATCTGTCAAATCCAAACAAAAATGGTACATTACTCACAGAATTTCTACAAGAATGAAACAAGTAGGTTTATGCCAGTCGCTTAGAAGAGTGCCTGGCATTTAGGAAACTCTCTAATGTCAGTAACTATTATCATATAACTTGGCGAAGCCTTCAAAGTTTACGTGGGACAGAGCTGGGATTGGAATCCCTGAGCTCATGTTCTTTTTATAATATCATATGAGTGCTTTTCCACCAGTATTTCGTTGTTTGATAGGGAGAGCAATTACCAACACCACCCAGGTCAAATGTGCAGTCAGTTGTGTGGCAAGATGTCCTGGACTGTTCCTAATTTGATAAGATTAGAATTTTGGAGGGGCCCAAAGAAGTCAAAACACTCTTACTAGATGCCATCATCTACTAGACTGCCGAATAGGAAAAGGCACAGTGAATGTCAATTAAAAATTATTTTTTAATTATTGACTGTGAAGATATGGATAATAAACATTTGTCAAATGAGGAGGTAAATCAGGATTGAAGATATTGCTTGATTTGTATTATGCCGCTATAAATAAATTTGCTTTTCTTAATGAGTAATTGGCTTATTCAGGATTTCAATTTCTATTTGAGTCAAATTTCTTACGCTTCAGGAATATTAACAATCCATCTAAGTTATCAAATATTTTAACATGATATTTTCATGGAAATCCCTTATTGGTTAAGTCTCAAATCTATGAATAATTGTTGAGTTTTTTCATTATTAATGTGTTTTATTAAGGGGGAAAATTACAAGACAGAGCTCAATGCAGTATCACCAAGTGGACCCAGTCCAGAAACAGCACATCACCAAGAACTTACAAGCGGTACCATGCCTTCACCAAAAACCCACCCTTTCTTCCTCCTCAAGGTAACCAATTTTCTAAATTCTAACACCAAAACTAGTGTTGCTTTTTTAAAACCTTTACATAAACGGAATCACACATCACTTTGTATCATCGCTCTCAAAAGAAAAAAAATAGCTATTCTTATGTACAGTGGTAAATCATTGTAAACCATTGTTGTTTTAATTTACATTTCCTTGAAGATGATATGTGTATTGGCCCTTTGGATATCCTCTTTAGATAAATGCTTGTTTATGTCTTTATCTACTTCCAATTTGTAATTGGGTGGCAGGATTTTTGTTATTGATTTGTAGAAGCTCATTATGTGTATTGTGGTTATAAGGCTTTTGTTGGTTTTAGGTGTTGTAAATATCTTCCCCCTCTCTCTGGTTTTAATGTTCAATTTTTCAGTAA
>JAQZBX010094769.1:0-12006 GCA_029593785.1 Cabassous unicinctus | reverse complement strand
GGGCCTCCTTGTGAGAGCAGGCCGGCTGCGCGGTGCGGTGGGCTGATACAGTAGGACCTCACAGCAAGGGGGAGATAAGCAGACACAGAAGAAACACACAGCGAATGGACACAGCAAGCACAAGCAGCAAGGGGGGGATAAATAAAATAAATAAATAAATCTTTAAAAAAAAAAAAGAATGTATTAAATATGTATTACTTATATGATTTTAAAAACAAATGATTTTTTTTCAAATAAAAATATATATAATTAATGTGGGAAACCAGCACAGGTACTTATAACTAATCTTTTCTGTGATGTGGTTAAAATGAAAAGGTATAGGTTTTGGAGTCCCAGGGACCTGAGTTTAAATCCCAGCTTCCTCTGCATTTGTAAAATGGGGAATAAGAATACCTCCCTTGCATAGTTATTGGAGAAATAAAGTGAGCAAATGTACGGAAATCTCTTAGCATTTAGAAGACACACAGTAAGTGGTGGCTATAAATAGCTATAGCTGTGATTTTCTCAGTTCCGTTTTCTGCCTCGTGCAGGTGGGTAGCTCTGGGTTTATGGGGTTGACTGAGGAAGGAGACAGAGACTCTGAGCAAACTCCTCACCTTTTGCCCTGTGCTGCAGCCACCCTGACTTTACCCCACGCTGAGCCCACTGGGCTCTTTGTGCTCTTTATCTGCCTTTGCACACATTTTCTCTCTGCCTGGAGCACACTTTTGCATGGTATATAAATGAACTGATTGTAGAAGACAAAGTTTATTTTCAAAAGGAAGTTTTATTCTCCATTTGGTCAGCCAGCATGTATACACAAATGGTTTTATGTTTTAGGCATTTAGGTTGGAGCATGAAGTGGCCTTTGTTTGCTTAAATCATTCTATTATGCCTCTCTTGACCCCAGTTTTTATGCAAGTCCCAGTTTACAACCCTACTCAAAGCTGCAAAAGCCTCTCTGAAGGACTTACATGATTTTAAAGGGCCATTGAGATTTGGAAAGAGACAAAAGGGAATAAGGCAAGGATGCTAGGAGACCACCTAGGGCAAAGTGAATTAATGTCAAAAATGGTTTTGGGAGGGGTGTTAAACAGCACCACCAATTTTCCCAGAATCCTGGTTAATAAAACTTTCACACTCAACCATATTTTCCAAGTTTCTCAAGGACTACTTAAGTGGGAACCCATTCAAAACCTTAATAAAGTCCAGGGAGATGACGTTTATTGGATCTACATGGTCTACTAAGCCTGCTGATCTGTCAACGGATAACACATGGGGACTCTGGAGTTCCCAGTGCACCAGTAACATGTTCTGGGAGGGAAGAAGAATCTCCTTCCTTCCCACTCGGGATTCTGTTCTGCAAATAGAAACACTGTATGAGACTTTTGGACTACAGATTCTGCCCCTACACGAAGAATGAGGTAGAGGCTGATGGTCAGATGAGAGAATATGGCTGGGCTGGGACTATGTGGAACCTCTAGCCCCAGCTCTTGTTCACGAAGTAATCCTGCTTTCATTTTTTAGGCTGGAGTGATACTGTGATTGGAGCTGATTAAGATCAAGGTCTGATGAGCTGACTTTGATACTGTCTTCGCTGCTGTTGTATTCCCAGCCCCCATCGCCTACTTAGTGTTTAGTGATGGTTTGATGAATGAATGAATGCATACATGAATGAATGAAAAAACTCCTTTAAATTTACCCCCACTCTGCCCTGTTTCCCTCTTCACATGTCTTGGCTTCAGTTAGCAGATGAAAAATTATGGATAACATATTGGCATAACATACTGCTATGTTTCCAGCCACCTTTCCTTGTTACTGATTTTTAAAATAATTATGACTTTAAAAGAAAAAACCCCAAAACATATTTAAATACAAACAAGAAATCTAAGTTCAGTAGCAGAAGTCAGTTCATGTGGCACAGAACTGCTCAATGAACTGGAACCCCTGTGCTGAACTGTTTGTGGTGAGAAAAAAGTCCATGTCCTTGAAATAAAGAGTGGAAGAAAGGAAGGAAAGGAAGAAAGAAAGAAGAGAGGGAGATAGGGGAGAAAGAAAGAAGCAAAGAAAGAAGAGAAAGAAAGAGAGAGAGAGAGAGGAAGAGAAAGGACAAATACGAGTGCCTGTCCTGTGGCCCTAACTTGGCCACCCACTGCTTTACAACCTTGAGCCTCAGTTTGCCCATCTGTAAAAGGAGAGATGGCACTGGATCACAAGCTCTCAGACTCCATGAGGGCATCAGAATTACCTGAGCAGGGGGGCTGTTAGACTTGCAGATTCCTGAGCTTTGACTCGGGGCTGGAGCCGTACGAATCTTCATGTTTGACAGGCCCCTTAGTGATCCAGCCGCAGGAGACCAGGCATCCACTCAGAACCACGGCACCAGAAAGCCTGGGAGAGCACCGGGCCCTGACTCTGGAGGACGGGAGTTGTACGGTTATTCCTCATCTCTTGGGATAACAGTACACCACTTTGGAGACCCTTTAGCTCTGGTTTAGATGGGAATGACTCATTACTAAGTGCTGGAGGCAGAGGCAATGGCATGTTAGCATCTTAGAAGATAGCAGATTCTCTCAAGAGAGGCTTTGACTTAGGTTGTCAGGACTTGTTTAATGGGAATGAGATTAACATTGGCATGTTAATGTGTCCCCAGCTGTACACACATGTGTGGAGGTGGATACACAGCCCGTTCTGTACAAGACTAAGGACTTTCCCATACAAGAGCTCATCTGAGCCTCAGGGCATAGCGTCACCTTCATTTCACAGAAGGGGAAACTGAGTCACTAAGGTTTCTTCCCAAAGTGTGTGTGTGTGTGTGTGTGTGTTTTAAGATTTATTTTATTTATTTATCCTCCCCCCCGACCCTGTTGTTTGCACTCGCTGTCTGCTCTGTGTGTGTGTGCTGCTTTTTATGAGCAGGCATAGGGAAAGAGCACAGATCTGATTCCTAGAGTCACGTTTTCCCCAGGGTACTATGTTGCAGAATACGACATGTTTACTAAACTAAAGGTCTGAGGAATTATGAACAGTACATTTCTAAAACTTCTCAATTCTATGAAATAACTGGCCTATAACCTCAAAAACAAAGCAAAGCAAAACAACAACAACAACAACAAAAAGCCAAAAACAAGTTCATGAAATATAAAGGAAGGCTGTGGGTCTGATCTAGATTAAAGAAGACCAAAGGGACATGAATAGTAAATGCAATGTGTGATCCTGGATTGGATGCTGAGCTGGGGTGGGGCAGCTCTAAAAGGACATTTTTGGAGCAATGGGTAAAATTTGAATATGAACTGTGGATCAGATAATAATTTTCTATCCATCACTGTGCGACCTTGAGTTGCCATATAGCTTCTCTAAGCTTGTTTCCTTGCCTTTAAAATGGTGATGAGATTAATGATTTTAATACCTACCTTGCAGGATTGTTGTGAAGTTTGAATTCATTTAATGGAGAGCAGATGTAGCTCAAGTGGTTGAGCACCTGCTTCCCATGTATGAGGTCTTGGGTTCAATCCCTAGTATCTCTAAAAAAAAAGAAAAAAGAAAAAAATTCATTTACTTAAACAGCAAGTTATTTACTGAGCACCTACTATTTTCTAGATGCTGTTCTAGGTGCTGGAGATAGAGCAGTGGCCAAGACACAAAAGTCCCAGCTTTCATTTCAGGGAGACAGACAATAAACAAATAAGTATATAATAAAACTTCAGGCAATGATAAGTGCAACGAGAGAAATAAAGCAGAGTGGAAAGGATATAGGGGTGGGGGGAGGCTATTTTAGGTAAAGAGTTTGGAGGAGGTGAGACCAGGGCGAGATGAAGTGAGAGAGTGAGCTGGTGGCATCTGGGGACAAGCATTCCACACAGAGGGAACAGTAAGCGTAGCAGCCCTGAGCAGGCACGAGCTGGACAAGCTTCACGCAAGACAACGGATGTGAAGGTCCTGGTCTATCCTATCCTGCCAAGGACCTGCTGGATGTCACCTGCGAATGGGGGGACCCTGCCAGATGGCCACTCCTTCCTGGCCTCTTGACCCTCTGACAGCTGGCAAAGAAGTGACCAGCCACATTCCACCGGCCCTGCAATCCCACCCAGCAACACCACCACAGGAACAGGATGAAACAGAAAGAAAACTGCGGCATCAAAGGGTCATGACCTCATTCCTGGGAGATGAAAGCCAAGAAAAACCCAAAGACACCACAAAGACTGTGGCTGCCACAGCACTTTCTTCGTGCAGGAGCACTTTATATTTCATGATCTGATTTACAGGTGAGTCTCCCCATTGGGACGGGGACTTCTGTAGTCAGAGCTGCCTCTCACTTCTTAGGGGCCCTGTGAGCAAGCAGTGAGCCATCCACACATCCTTTGGAACCCTGGATGGGGATCCTGGTTCTGTCAGGTCAGTTTCTTAATCTTTCTGAGCCTCAGTGTCCTCATCTGTAAAATATGGATATTTTTTTATAGCTGACTCACTGGGAGAATTAAGAGTAAATGAAAATATATATCTATTATTATCATTACCCACATTCTAGATGCCTGGTTTATAGTAGGTGCTCAGTAAAATTGTGGAACAAAAGTTCTGGAGTAGGAAAATGCTCCAGAAAGAATTTCATATTTAGAGCAGCTGCTATTGTGAGGGGATGTGCTTGCACCGAAAATGCCCCTGGCAGGGGCTCAGCCATCCACCCTGGAACATCAAGACCTGTGAGACAGGCATCAAAGCTAAATTCCTGGTCTTACTCCCTGCTCCTGAATATATTTTAATGTCTTGTTTTCAGGTGCCAAACCATTAACTTGATAAGACCACAAACAATATGGCCCAATATTTGCCTGAAGCGAAAAATCTATGGGTTTGCTTCCTGCTAAGAATGGGGTCCTCCGCCAGCCCTCTCTGGAGCCGTGTGTAACCTGTACTCACTGCACCCCACGCTTTGTTGTAGGCATCTCTGAGATTTGTGGAAAGTGGTCTTAGACTTAGGTGAGCCAGGTAGAAGATAAAGCAGGACCTCACCATTTAACCAGATGCAAACACACACCTAAGTTCACATGTTCCGAAGGTACAACCAGCAAGCACCACCTTGGTCGTATAATTGTGCAGGTTAGAAAAATGGGGAGAAGCAGCTCATAGCCCTGTTATGAAAAGGGCAGTTTTAGGGGAAAAGAGAAGGAAACTCCAAAAGAAAGAACTTGGTGCTTGGGTGGCCACGCGTGGCTTCTGACCAGTGGCTGATGGCTGGAGGCAGGCGGGCATGGGAGTGGATTCCGATTGGCTGGCAGGCGTGTCTGATTGACAAGGCTGCTCTCTGGCCCCAGCCTAAGGCGGTGCCTCCCCAGGGATCTCCTCCTTGCTCGCCCTGATTCCCAGTGGCCATGAGCGCTGTGGTTTGCTTTCCTGAGACCCAACCCTGGCATGCAGAAATAATGGTGTCCTCGAGAGCTCACCCTCCCTCTGTCTGCCTATGTCTTGTTGCACAACCTGATGCAATGCAGATCCAATGTGTATTCTGCCTTCCTGGTAATCCAGACTCTCTCTGATTTGGGAGTGGAGGGAAAGCTAGTGCTTATGTCTTCTGAAAGATGGGGAGGCGCCCTCACCCCTACTTTCATTCCTTGGACACTTTGCCCAGGCTGCCCAAACTCAGTCGGTAACCCTGAACAAGCTGAATTACTGCTTCTGCTAGGTCAATGCCAGGAATTTGGAGTGCTTAGCAGCATGTCTACGTCAAAGTGGAATTTTACAAAAACCTGGAGGCCTCTGTTAACTCTGCATAAATAAGATCAGAGTGAAAATAAGGTGTGAGGAGCCAAAAGGCTGGCCGAAGGTCTTGGCTCTGACTATGGGCAAGTGGCTTAACCTTATTTGGCATCTGTTTTCTCATCTGTAAAATGGGGATAATAATACCTGCCACACCTAACTCACAGGGTTCTTGGGAGATTCTCATGTGGGCAAATATAGGACACACGATATCAGGTGGTGGAAAGGCTTCCCTTTTATTTTCCCCAGGGAGTGATTATGAGGCTCACCTGAGCAGTAAACACCTGGCACACAACAGGCACTCAATGAATAATTATAAGTAACTATCATTGTTGCTCCTAAGAATTCTCTATGTGCAAACATGGTTTTTAAACCAGAGAATAATATAAGATGTAAATTCCTATTTTCATCTTTTCTCCATCTGCTGAAGAGGCAGAGTTAACACCTGGTCCTGCCGCCGTCCCTCCTCAGCCCAGGTGACTTCAGTAATCCCCTGCTAGCCTCTTTGCTTTTGGCAGCTCCCTGGTTCAGCCCTACACCCAGCCCCTTTCTCAAACACTCTTGCCGCATTGTCGCTGCTGAAGAACAGCGCCGCTTGTGGGCATCTGACCCCAGCTGCCTCCAGTTTGGTATTCAAAGCAACCTCCTTTCTTGGCCAGCTCTTCTCCATACCTCTGCTTATTCCTGAGCCATCACTGCCAGCGGGTATGCTCTTGTCTCTGCTCCTTCTTTAGTCCCATCCCTTCTCCAAAATCCATTATCAGCTCCTTCCTTCAGGAAGCTTCCTCTGATTAACCCCACTCCACAGATCTCCCAGCTTGTATGGGCTCAGTTTGTATTGTGTGATTTTGCTTTTGCCTTCAATTGACTTTCTAAGCATTCTTTGAGCCACTCAGCAGGGACTGGGTCGTCTACTTCTTTTGGATGCCATGCCAGCTTGTAGTAAAGGTGTGCTACAGAGGAAGCATTCGGGGAGCTTGTCCCTTAAGCGGGAGGCCCTCACTTCATCATCTATGTTCCTAGGTTCCTCTTTAGCAGCAGAAGCTCTCTGAGGAGCAGCGCCACCCTTCAGTGACACATCTTGTTCCAGAGCCAGGGTGGGTCCCTACCTCCTACCACACCCAGGGAACGCTTTCAGCTGGTGCCTGCAGGGGGCAAACCCTTCCTGACTCACAGCTTCCCCATTCAGGTATAATCACCCTCCTTCTCCAATCTGGCAAAGAAACCTGTGCAAGGGGTGAGTCAGAGCCTTAGTCAGTGTCTCTGCAGTGACCGGGGACTCTTCTTTCTCTTCACTTTGCCATGTACAACTCCAGACAGATGTTCAGCTGGGTCCCCACCACTCTGGCTTCGCTCTAAGCCTGCTCTGGGAGGCCCGGAGTCTAAGAGAGCTGAGCTGATGCCACGTTGTTACTGGTGGGGAAGCTCTCAGGAAGAGGGAGGAATCCCGAGCTTGCTCCAAGGTGCAGAGTTGCTCCCAAGTTTCTCTTCTCTCCTTTGGTTTCTGCTCACTCAGCTTTTCGTGTGTGTGTTCAGCACTAGAGATATGAGATAAATAAGACACTGCCTGCCCTGGCCAGTCTCATAATCCGGCAGCACTTCCTACCCCTTTAGTAGGAGGTCCCTACGAGGGTTCTTAGATTCCTGCTTATCTCCTTGGCTCTCCTAAACTTTTGTGGCATAAACACTACTTTGAAAATCTCGAGGAAGGTATGAATTCTCTCTCCAGAAAAAAATTACACAAGTTTCCAATGTTTTGTGTAATACTCCAGGGGATCTACAGGCCCCATGAAGTCCATTCACAAACCCCATGGCGTCCAGGTGAAGAATACTTTTTGCTCTTAAAAAAAAAAAGCCAACAAGAATGAGGAGAAGGAGAAAATAAAACTTAAAATGGAATACAAAGAGAAACAAATGAATCTAAATCTATGTCAAATAAATAACATTACCACATTGAAGGGGGGATAAAAATTTTTTTTAATCAACTAGTGTTTAATTCTAGTTAGAAAAAAAATTTCCCTTGTAGAGGTATGGGTTAACAATTCTGCAATCCTTTTTGCATGTTATTTAATTGAGCAAATGAGAAGAGAGTAACAAATATGGAGAAAGGGAATACTAAAATAAACCTTGTGATGTTGACTCGGAACAGTAAGTGTCTCTATGAACTCATGGTTTTATGTGTGTGTGTACAGATATGGAAATAAATTAAGATGCAAATATCTATATTTCTTAGTTCTGTCTGTAAAAGAGTCTGGAAGTAAAGAAAACCTCAGTAGCAAAGAGCATACCTAACACCCAGATCTCAGTTTCTAAATACCATTTTCCACTATAAGGAACAAGGGACCTTTGGAGAAATGGCTTGTACCAGGGCTGGGGGAGGGAAAGCATAAGAATATCATGTTGTGTCACACAGCAAGGAAGTGCAATATATATATATATAAAAACCCACAGGAACCAGAAGGGCCTCCCATTGGCCAAATCGACAATTTGAACATCAAAATAATTGACACAGTAACAGAATTTTTGTAGAATAAGAATTTGTGCACTCACACAAAATTAAATAAATAAATGAATAAATAAGTAAACCGGGGAGAAAGGACAGCTCTCCCTTATAGTAGAATATAAACTAATAAATGTAGAAGGAATGATGGAGTTAGGAAATCATTATCATCCAACCATTATAGTAATAATATATTATTATTATATTCATTATTCCTCCCTAGAAAACTTGCTTTCCTTTCCAGAATTTTGCAAGCCATCCAAGATGACTCCATCTCTGTAAACCCTAAATACAACTAATGTCAAGTTCAGTTGACTCAACCTCCTAAATATCCTCCCAGTTTGTCTCTTCCTCTCTTTACTGGCTACCAGTGCCTTTGTTCACGCTCCCATGATTTCTGCTCAGGCCCATCATCAGCCTCTTTGTTGGTCCCTTTGCCTCCATTCCTTACACACTCTCCCTTTGCAAAACCATACCCTGGGCTGCTGGAATAATCTTTCTAAAAATCTAAATCTGATCATAATCTTCTCTGCTTTGGATTCCTTGGTGGCTCTCCATCAGACCAGATGATAGGACAAAACCCAGAGTCCTTAGCATTAGGGAACTTACCCAATAAGAGTTTGGCTCCTGTCCTCAAGGAGTTTATAATCTATTTGGGACACAATCTGTAACAATGCAGGGGGATGACTAGAGTGCAACATCTAGTTGTATGGTGCACTAGTAATAGCAAATGCTTAAATAGAGCTTGCTCTGAGCCAGGCATGGTTCTAAACACTCCACCACATATTAACCCTGTTAATCCTCACAAACCACCTTATCAGATGGCTGCTGTTATTACTTCCACCTCACAGATGAAAAAACAAGGCAAAGAGGTGCCAGTAGTGGTGGGCAGTATTGGGAATTGAGCTCAGGAATCTATAGCCTAGCTCCAGAGAATGTGCTCTTAACCAAAATGCTACAGAGCCTCGAGGATGCAGCCTGACTTCCATGGGCATCCAGCCTTGCATCAAATCTATAGTTCCCACTGGATGATTACCGCAATCTGTCTATCTCTGTTAACCCATTGGACTGTGAGTTCTTTGAGGGCAAGAGCTCTGTCTAGTTATTCATTCTTTCATTTATTTAATGGTTTTTGAGTGCCAGCCTACTGTGTGGCCAGCACTGTTCTAGGCCCCATGAAGTCATGATGAATAAGACAGGTAGAGAAAGCACCTGCCCTTGTGGAACTGACATTCTGGTTGCAGGGAAGATGGGTAATTGATAAGTAACAATTAAATGAACATCATCATATCAAATCGTGATATATGGTATTGAGTCAATGGAAAAATAAAACAGCGTGATGTGAAAGGGGGACTGAGAGCATTACTTTAGATTGAGTGGTCTGAGAAAGTGACATTTGAGCTGAGACCTGAATGATAAGAAGACACTCACCATCTGAAGATCCAGGGCAAAATATTCTAAAGAGAGGAAACAGAAAGTGGAAGGGGCACAGGATTTAGCAAATTATTTAGCCCCTTTAATCCCCAGTGTCCTCACCTGAAAAATGGGAATAGCAGTGTTCACCTCACAGTATTGTTGGGGGGATTGTGTGAGGACCAGGTGAGATGGAGGAAGTGAAGGACCTGGCCAAAATAGGTACTCAACAAGGGGAGATTTCCTCTCCCTGTATGGATCACACGTGCTATATCAGCTACGGTTCCACTGGAGAAAAAGAACCAGCAGGAATTGCAAGGAATTGCCAGGAATTGCCTCATGTGATGGGGGAGGCTGGCTAGGCAAGTCCAAAGCCCATAGGGCAGGCTGCCAGGGAAGGCTGGAACTCTTGGGCACCAGCTGAAGCTGCAGTCCACAGGCCAACCTTCTTCTTCAGGGAAATGTCAGTTCTGCTCTAAGACCTTTCAACTGACCAAATTAGGCCCACCCAGATTATCTAGGATAATCTTGCTTATTTAATATAAATTTATTATAGACTTTAATCACATCTACAAGTCACATCTCCACAGCAACACCTAGATTAGTGTTTAATGGAATTAGTGCAGGGGTTCTTAACCTTTTTTGTTCCATGGACCCCTTTGCCAGTCAGCTGAAAACCACAGACCCCTTACTAAGTCCACACTAAACTCTGTATTATTTAATAAATATATCACACCTGCACCAATATGTCCCCACAAGAATAATGCTTTTTTGGACTTTCAATTCAAGCTCACGGACCCCTTGTTAAGAACCCCTGAATTAGTGTTTGCTGCCATAACTGGAGACTTTAGCCTAACCATGCTGACACCTAAAACTGACCATCACACATGCCCAGCATCTACCCAAGAGCCTGCCATCGGCTCAATACATGCTTGCAAAACAAAACGGCTCATTTCTAAGCCCAGTACCGTCATTTTCTCAGACAAACCTCAGTGTTTGACCATAACCATCCCATGTTCAACAAGTAGTTGTCAAACACCTGTTGTGATTACTGCAGTGGCGAGGGTAAAGCCAAAAAGGCGAGAGTCTGGGCCTTAATCCAGTTCGGGAGATGAAACGCGGTCAGTGAGGGGGTCTCACAATTGTGCAAGTTCCCACATGAACACCTAAGCCATCATCAGGTCCTTTCATCTTCACATAACAAATGTCTCTCAGCGTCATCTTTTTGTAGATGCTGACAACAGGCCCCAGCTGGCATCCGTGTCGCCCACTTCACTCCCTCCACGATGTCCCGTATTTAGACTCCTGGTTGGATTGTCCTTTAGTCAAGTCCCTCCCCGCTCAAGAACCACAAGAGCTCCTTATAGAACTGCTGAGTCAAGTCTAAACTCCCCTGCCCAGCTTTCAGGCTCTCCATCACCTGACCCCTCCCTAGGTGACATGGCAGCTGTCTTAATATTTTTGAAAGGCTGTCAGAGAGAAGAGGGATTAGTCTGATTCCGTGCTGCTCCAGCAGGCAGAAGGAGCTATAAGAGGTGGAAAAGACAGCGAGACCTAAGTGCCTCAATGTCAAGAGAAACGTTGTCCTTCCTTTCTTCTGGGTGAACACGGGTGGCGGAGGGGCTGGTGGTGTAAATGTACGGCCGGAGCTCTGACCACCCGTGGCGCACCGCGGGCAGCACCCACAGCGCTTGTTCTCTACTCACCAGTCGAAGGTGGCAGGGAGTAACAACATATTGCACACCCAGTCTGAACACCAATCATGCAAAGTGTCTGATCATTTAGGCAGAATACTGCTTGTCAAGCCTCTTAAATTAATGAAAGAAGACAACAGAGGGAATACATAAGATCTGCAAGAAAATAGGTTTTTGTTTTTATGCCCCATGCTCATGTGGCATGGTGAGTTCGGCCTTTGTTCCAAAGGCAGTAGAAGCAGGGGAGTGACATGTTCCCAGAATGGAAGCAGGGACCAGGAGGAATGAATTCTCTTCTTTGCGGAGCTTTGCGGCAATGACATGGGCTGCTCAGGGAGGCTGTGGCGGGTGGGGACCCCGGTTAGGGACGCTGGAGAGTGGAGTAAGGCTCCAGGAAGGAAGTGAGGTGAGACAACGTCTAAGAACCCTCCTAGCGCTGACATTCTCCCTGGCCGGCCTCAGACCCAATACCCTCTAACTGGCACCCTTGTCTCCAGCCAGGATTTCTTCAATGCCTGCCAGAAGGTGGCGCCAATCTCCCCCCACTCTGAACCTTCTTTCCATACCTACCTTACTCTCCTTTTTGTCACTCACATGCCACCTACCCACAGCAATCTTTTTAAATATAGCAAATTATTATAAAGAAGAAACAGGGGACTGATTGAATAA
>JAQZBX010094768.1:0-11973 GCA_029593785.1 Cabassous unicinctus | reverse complement strand
TTGTTTTTTTTGTTTTTAGGAGGCACTGGAAACCAAATTCGGGACCTCCCATGTGGGAAACAGGCGCTCAACCAGTTAAGCCACATCCACCCCACTATATCACTTTTTTTTTTACCGGGAGGTCCCAGGGATTGAACCTGGGCCCCTCCATATGGGAGACGGACGCCCAACCATTTGAGCCACATCCGTCCCCCTCACTTTTTTATTATGTACCATGTAACCATTCCAAGTAGATCAGTGACCTCTACCACCATGTTTAAATGCTGCATCTTTTGTTACTCACTAGCTGTGCTCAGTATTCTTGACTGACTCTAATTCAGGATTCAAAATATTTTCTTAGCAGAATATTTCTTATGAAGACTATCTCCCTGGCATTCATCCATAGTATTAAAATTGTATATTCTATTGGTTTAAATTGTGACCATTCTAAGTAGACAGGTTGGCTTTTTACTTTCTTGATAATGTCCTTTGATGTAAAAACTTCCTAATTTTGATAAATTTCAATTTATTTTTCTTTAATTGCTTGTGCTTTTGGTGTAGACTGAAAATCCATTGCTTAACAAGGTACTGAAGATATTTCCCTATGTTTTCTTCTAAAAGCTTTATGGTTTTAGCTCTTGTATCTAGGTTGTTGGCCTGTTTTGAGCTAATTTTTGTATATGGTGTGACGTAGGGGTCCACCTTCTTTCTTTTACATGTGGATATCCAGGTTTTCCCAGCACTATTTGTTAAAGAGACTATTCTTTGCTCTTTTACTGGACTTGGCACCCTTGTCAAAAGTCCACAGACCATGGACAGGTGGGTTAATTCCTAAACTCTCAATTGTATTCCATGTTTGTCCTTGTGCTAGTACCATGCTATTTTGATTACTGTAGTTTTGTAATAAGTTTTGAAATTGGGAGGTATGAGTCCTTCAACTTGTTCTTTTTTGAGACAGTTTTGGCTATTCGGGGCCCCTTGCCTGTCCATATCAATTTGCTGACTAGCTTGTTCATTTTTTCAAGAAAAGGCTGTTGGAATTTTTATTAGGGTTACATTAAATCTGTCGGTTGCTTTGGGCATTATTGACATCTTAATGATATTAAGTCTTCCAATACAGGACATGAGATAGGTCTAATTTAATTCCTTTCAGTCCTTAGGCTGCCACCAGCCACGCTGGTACAGACATACATGCGCCCCACTACACTCCTAGGTGTTACTCTTCCCTCTCTGGACCAGGACGGGGGGAGAGTGTGAGCTCGCTCCACACCGAGCCAGGGAGGAGGTGGGGGAGAGTCAGCAGTGGCACCCCAAGGTTTTCCTACTGTGTTTGAGTTGGCTTTTTCTTGATTCGGCACTTGCCCAAGCAGTGCAGCTTTAAAGAGTTAAACAGTTAAAGCTGTTTTCCAGACCTCTGGAAAAGGTGGGTTAGGCAGTTTTTGCTGTGGGGTACAGAAAAAAATTCTGTGTGGTACAGAACCCTGAAACATCACTACACCATCTTAGTGACATCACTCTAAACTATGATGTTTTAATCAGTATTGTTTCATATCCTTTTCAAAAATATTCACTTAAAACATACTTTTTAGTTCCTGTGTGCTCCTTATATTAAGGGAAAAATGACTTATTTGCTGAAGGTTCATTCAAAGCTGCCATGATTCCTGTGCAGCCAAATCCTCATGAGATCCATGACCAGGGCCATCAGGGCTGTCTCCATCCATATCGTCATCCAGTTATGGGTCCCGAACCTCTTTCTGTAATGAGCCAGATAGTAAACGTTTTAGGCTTTTTAGGCCATGTGATCTCAGCTCTCACACTGCAGCATATAAGCAGCTGTAGACAATGCGTAAATGAATGAGCGCGACTGTGTTCCAGGGCATCTCTGTTTACAGCAAGCAGCATGCCCTAGCTTTCTAACCCCTGCAAGAGGTCAGAGGAGTAGCAAGTTCAAGCAGTCAGAGATAAGGGGTGCCTCCATTTCTGATTTCTGACCAGCTTGATTGCTGCTGTTTTCATTGTAAATGAAGTCTTGATAGTGATATAATGCCCAACTCAATAATCCAGTAAGCTTTTTTTTTTTTTTTAAACAATAGTAGCTTGGTGTAAAGTTAATTTACCTGCAGACTTTTCTCTTCCATTTTTTTTTTTAATGTATTTTGGGGTTTATGATACTCTCTGCCAGTCCATTAATGAAGCATTTTAAATGCTAAGCCATTTTCCATATGATTTTGATTTTGCCAGTGTTACAGTATCTGCATCTCAGATGTCAGGTTTTGGGACTTACTTTGTGCTGGATTTTCTGGATAACATTTATTTTTTCAACTGATGAAGCATTAAAATTTCAACACTACAAGTTGCTAGATTAGTATTTTTCTTATATTTAGATTTGTGTTTACACTTGGAACCATCCTTCCTCCTCGTGATAGTTGAAAATCAGTAGAGTTCTTGCACTGGATCAGAACACTTATTAAACCTCTGCTGTGTGCAGGACATGGAGTACAAACAGGATGTGAGCTGGGTTGAGAAAGGGGTAGGATTTAGTGGCAGTGTGGCAGGTGGACTGCAGGGAGGCATAAGCAGATATAAAAGTATAGGTGCCTATGATAATAAAGGCCTTGAACTCTTGGCAGTGAGAATAGCAAACAGTTGATGATAAGTCTTTTAGACTTTCAGAAAAGGAGTATCTACTTCTAAAGACCCAGAGTGTGGATGGGATAGCTTGAGAAATGAAGAAAAGAAAGTTTCAATATAGATTTCAATATCAGCGAAACATGTGAAACTATAGATATTTCTGTAACGACTGAAAATATTTCTTAGATAAATCCCAGAAATATGAGAGGGTGCTTCAATAGTATGATCTGGCCTAGTTGTTTTACTTATAAATGTGTTCCAAATAAATTTACCAGATATCTTGTGCACAAAGTAAACTTCCCATATCTCTGGGGAGCTAGTGACAAACATACAGTCTTTGGATGCTTGGAAATTTTATATCTCGAAAACTTCTGGATTCGGAACTATTCCATAGAGTTGAGTTTACTGAAAAGGTCCTTCTAAGATAGTCTGCCACAATTTCTCAACCTAGCTTAACCTTTCTTGTGATGATTTACTCATTTTCATTTTTACCATATGAAACTTTTAAATGTATTTTAGAAAGTTTGTGGAAATATGATATTGCTTCATTTTTCCAAAGAGGAAATAGGAGAGATTTGAGTCATTAATATAAATTAAAATTCTACTGTCTTTATGCTTTTATATTCCCAGCACGTTCTTCAAAATTTTCTAAGTAAGGAACTTTAGAATGTCAAACAAACAAACAAATAAATATTTCTCACACTATTAATGCAGAGAAATATATCCCAAAGTCAAGTTCTAGGACTTAGAATGCTTCACTGCTTAGTCAAAAGTTCCCTTGGGACATATGAATTTTTAGAGAGGAGAACAATAACCAAAAAAGATTTTGGAAATTGCTATACCTGTGTGCAGCACAGAATTCTGGGGAAATGTTTTTTGACAGTTTTTGAGGTAAAAGAAAATTTTATTTACCTGTTTGTAACCTACAAGATTTTTAACCCATAAAATCTCCAAAACTATTAAAAAGTAAAAGGAGCTAGATTGTCTCATTAGCATGCATAACCCCCATTTCTCTACCCCTCTGTAATTACTTAAAACAGTATTGGAATGGGACTATCAGCTGAGAAATTCCATTGATGTTTGCAATGCCTGGGGTGCCAACATAATTAGACAGCATAGATACACACATTGGCCGGGTTCCAAAAACAGTGATTCCCATGTGTCTGCAAAAGCTGCTGCAATAAACGACTGAAATCTTTTACTGTAAAAACTAAAATATTACATAATCAGTTAAAAGAAGGAGCTCCTTATCTAGAGACACACAACAGAGAGCAGTTTTTGTGCATGATCTTGTTTTGGGTGGGCATGTGTTAGGGACTAAATATGTTAGATACTTCAGCCATCCTTGAAATGTGACTGGACTCTTAAGGTAAAAGTTAAGGATGATTTTAGTGTTGCTAAAAAGTTCAGTTGAACCATAAATACTTTGTAATGAGACAGAATGGGATCGACTGGAGATCAAATTCATACCAAATCAGTGTGGCTCATCCATAAGGCCATTACAGAATACAGTAGAATCCATTTGATCAAAAGAATTTGGTATCTGCTCAAATAAGCATTGAAGCATTGTATAAAAATTTTGATCTTTGACGTCATAACAGAAAAATCACAAATTTTTATAGCACTTTTTGTTTTCACAATATAAAATGACAATGATAATGACATATTCCACATCTTTTACATTTTCCACCATATTCCTTGTTCAAATCTAGTAAGATATTATTCTTACTCTTTCATCCCAAAGCACATTAAAAATTTTCAGAATATAAATGGTTTCTCTAAAAAAAAATGACATTAATATAATTATCTATAGTGTTATTTTGGAGGGAAAAATGAATTCCATAAATGGCTCTTTGGCTTTTTTTTATGGTAGCTATAAGATGAACGTGAACATTACCATCTTTATAGAAAGGAATACATTTAGAGGACCGTGTGTGTGTGTGTGTGTATTTTTTAAAGGCATACCTCTTTGTGGTAATGAAAACTGTTTCTTTGCATTTAATATGTAAACCTGTCTGGCCCTGTGGGTTTTGCCACTTCCAGGTAAAGGTTAAGAGCAAGGATTCTGGAGTCAGACTCTCAGTTTAGGTCCCAGTTCCATCTTGTACTAGCCATATTATATCACATTAGTTAATCTTTCAAAGCCTCTGTGTCATTTGTAAGAATGGGAATAATAAAATTACTTCAGTGGGTTATTTCATTTGTGTGTATTGAATTAGTGTGTGTTGGCTCCCGTTCCCACCACTACTCACTGAGCAGAGATCAGCAGGAATATGGGAGCTAGCCTGGTGAAATGACTAAGGGAGAGGAAACCGTCTAAGCAGAAGGATCAGCATACAGTGGCGCTCACAGACGTGCTGGAGTGAGGTGGGCAATGGTAGGAACATAAACTTTAACCAATAGTCAGTGGTGAGTATTATATGGATTTAAGCAAGAGAGACCCAGATACATATCAATATTGAATGAATGAATGAGGGCAGTAACGAGGTTGCTTTTAGATAGATTTGGACTAAGGGAAGGAGGTAAATGAAAAGGTTTTCATGGTTCTGCTCTTAGACTGAGTTTGAGCCCTTATGGATACAGGGGTGTAAATCAGAAACCAACTGAATTATTCATGAGACCCTTGTGAGACTTTGTGTTTAAGCAAAGCCATTTGAAAGGCTCTGATGACTGAATTCCGTCTAGAGGTGAGTAGCGGATCACCTGCCTCATGTCTGGTCTCTTGTTCCCCCAGGTATTGATGTCTTAGGGAACACTGGAGAGACCAGCCCTGGCCTAGATATTCAGTAGTGACATTGAGTCACTTTTCCAGGCACATTATATAGATGTACTAATTCTCTGTTTACCAGGAGATGGAAACAGGGCAGCGCTGCTGGTGGCGTCAGAGCCTTGCTGGTTTTGGTAACTTTCAGCTATAAATGGGGGATGCTTTTGCCTTGGTGAGGGGAGAAAAGAATTACTGAGTTCCTGCTTGGGCAGATGGGTTGGCAGAGCTTGAGCCATTTTAATTTGGATATTGAAAATTAATGTGATTTCATGTAGAGTCTCAAGACGAGGGTCAGGAGACATCTAGGTTAAATACATATGTTTGTGTGAGAATATGTGTGTATCACAGGTTTGCGTAGATAAGTCTGTTAATAATAGTGGTTCTTCCTAGCTAATGAGGTTATGGACGGCTTTATATTTCCATCTTATCAGCATTTTATGTGATTTTTTTTCCTATAATGATCACTTGTTTTTTGTTTTTAAAAGCTTAGCATATGAGTAAGTCATCTTTTCCAGCCCAAGTGGTATTCTTGTTAGACAACAACGAAGATAGGGACTATCATAGAGCATGTAACTTAATTTGCAAGAGTAAAACTGGATGGAGAATTACACCCACCAAATAGGGGTCAGTGCCATGGTACAACCTAGAGATAAAGCTCATTAGCCCTGCCCCTAGGAATTTATAATTTCTACCAGCGGTATGGGACAATTGGAAAAATGTCCATTAAATTTTAGAGCAAGATTGTGGAAAGATGGCGGAATAGGGAGCTCCAGGACTCACTCAGCCCTTCCACCCAAACAACTACTACATGGCCAGGAACTATCTGAAAAAGGCTATTTTGAAACTCCAGAGGCCAGAAGAACACTGCACATCCGGGGAAGGGTGGGAAGAAGAGGCTGATACATTACGGTAAAGAAAAGTCTCACGTCAGGCAGCCACTGGCACCAGCCCCTGGCTAGCTTGCTGGTGGCAGAAAGGGATGTAAAAATCCTCTTCTCCAAAACCAGAGGTGGGCACAGCTGATCACGATCACGGCCTTTGATTCGCGAGTTGGATCTCTGGGGGCCCAGCTCCGAATACAGTGATTGTTTGAACCTGCCCTGGACAGCGGCAGTGATGGTGGAGACTTAACAACACTGCCCTTCCTTAGGGTTGCTGGGGACAGTTAGCTGAAGGGTGCATTTGCTGGGCAGTCCAGGAAAGCTTAGCTTTGGGAAGACGTCGGAGAAGCTCTTGGTACCTCCCTGATCTCCACCTAGGTGTACTTTGGAGCTGGTCTGTGCCCCCTTCAAAGGCCCCTGGCCCTATATTGGTTGGGAAAGATTGACTTGGAAAAGTCCTCTCTGGTGTGGCCCCCTCCAAGAATTTGCCCTCCAGGCAAAAACATCTTGAGACAACAAGAGAAGTGTAAAAAACTTCAGAGGCAGTCTGGGACAAAGGCCTGCCAGCTTCAAACACCTTGGAGAGGGAGGTTTATGCCTGGAAAACTATAAGGACAACCCAACTCTTGTAAACAGGTGAACTCCAAAACAACTAAGAGACAAAAACCCAGGATTACACAGGGGCCCAGAGAAAGATAGGGAAAGCCCTGCTCTGGTCCGCCCAGTATTTGCCTTGGGCGGACCTTCCTGAAAGGAGGACTGAAGCTCAAGAAAATCTCTCTCATCACCAGCTGGTCACAAAACCAAAACACAGACATCTCAAGGAATAAATCCCAGAGTTAACATTTTAAAACATTAAAATGTATAGTGTGCAACAAAAGAGTACAAGACAAAGAAACAGGAAATGATGGCCCATCCAACAGAATAGGATAGGAATCCGGAAAACACCAATGACGAGAATGTGGACATATCCAACAAAGTCTTTTTAAAAAGGATCTTCAAAACACTCAAAGAGATGAAGGAAAATACAGAGAAGGAGCTATAGGATATCAGGAAAACAATGAATGAGCAATATGAAGGGCTTAGTAATGAGATAGACATTTTTAAAAGGAACCAGACAGAACTACTGGAGTTGAAGACCACAATAACTGAAATGAAAAATGCCCAGGAGGGTTTCAAGAGCATACTGGAGTTGGCAGAAGAAAGAGTCAGTAAAATTGAAGACAGGACAATTGAAATGAGTCAGGCCAAAGAGCAGAAAGAAAAAAATATTAAAGGCAAAAATAGCCTAAGACAGCTATGGGACACCATCACGTGCACCAGAATATGCATCATGGGACTCCCAGAAGGAGAAGAGTGAGAGGAAGGGGAAGAAGGAATAGTCAAAGAAATAATGACAGCGAACTTCCCAAACTTAGCAAAACACGTGAATATGCACATCCAGGAAGTCCAGAGAACACCAGATAAGATAAACGTGAGAAAACACACCCCATCATATATTGATCACACTACTGAATGCACAGGACAAGGAGAGAGTTCTGAAAGCTGCAAGAGAAAAGCAATGTGTTATGTACAAGGGAGTCCAAATTAGATTGAGTGCTGATTTCTTACCAGAAACCATGGAGGGAAGAAGGCAGTGGGTTGAAATAAAGTGTTAACAGGAAACTGCCAGCCAAGAATTTTATATCCAGCAAGGCTCTCTTTCAGAAATGAGGGAGGGATTAAGACACTGTCAGATAAACAAAAGCTCAGACAGTATGTCACCACTAGACCTGCTCTACCGTAAGCAATGCTAAGTGGAATTCTGCAGAGCAAAAGAAGAGGACAATGGACAGTGGTTCAAAGCAACACAAAGAAAGACCAATAGTAAAGGTGACCATTTGGGTAATTATTGTAGTATATTCTTTAGTAGGTAACTGCACTTCTTATTTTCTACAGGTGCCAAAATGCATAAAAAGTAATGATAAATCTAGGTTGTTGGACATACAGTGTACAAAGATGTTAATGGTAACAAGTACAAAATAAATGGTGGAGCGGGACAGAAGAGTATAGGAAAACTATATATGTATCTTTTTTTAAAAAATTTTTTTAAATAGTCACTACTGATTAAAAAAAAAACAAAAAAAACTATATGTGCATCCTATTGAATTTAAGTTGGTATCAAACCAAATAATGATTGTTATATTTTTAGGTGTTAACTTTTTTTATGTGTAAACACATTTTTAAATTTGTTTTAAAAATAATTTATTGAAGTACATCATTCATACATGAACATACATAAACAATAAGTTTATAGTAAAAGTTGTGAACTTAAAAAACAAACATGCATAACCACATACAGGGCTCCCATAATCACTCCACCACAAATACTGTGGCAGTTTGGTATTGTTTATGAATTCCAAAAATAGATATTGGATTGTGTTTGTAAACTGGTCTGTTTCTCTGGGCATATTACATTGTATTAGACTTAGAGGTTTCACTTATACTTTATTAAATCAGGATTAGGGCTTTTATTTGAACACATCATTAGGGTGACTCTGTTTGAGTCCTCCCTTACAGCTAGCCTACAACTGTGGGCTGTATAAACAGATGCTCAATCAAAGACAGGGGAGTAAATACGCAGAGAAGGAGAACACGGAAGCAGATACGCAGGAGGAGGGAGTGCTCCATTGACACGCCCCTGGGAAGAGAGATGAGCCTGATAGTCTACAGCTGACCTTGTGATGAGAGCAGAGCAGCTGAGCCCCAGCGAGTGAGACAAGCCTTTCGCCAGCCTACAGCTGCGATCAGAAGAAGCTGGGACCATGGAGCCTTAAGAGGAAGGAGGAAGGCTGAACCCTCGCAGACACCGCCCACCAACATATGGCAACAGACTTTGGGTGAGAAAGTTCCCCTCATGGCACCTTGAATTGACACTGTAGGGGCCTGGTAACTGTAAGCTTCTACCCCAAATAAATACCCTTTATAAAATCCAACAGAGTTCTGGTACTTTGCATCAGCACCCCTTTGGCTGACTAATACAAATACCTTGCATTTTTGTGCAACGTTTGTAACAAATTAGGAAAGAGCATTGTCAAAGTATTACTACTAATTGTACTCATATATTTGTCTGTACATTTGTTGTATTTTTCCCACCAACCACCCTATTATTTTTTTCTTTGTAAACCATACAGTTTATCTAAAGTATACAATCAATGGCATTCAGTATAATTACCAAGTTGTGAATTCATCACGTCAGTCTATAGTAGAGCATTTTTATTACTCTCCCCGCCCCGCCCCCCAAAAAAAACTATGTACTTTGGTGTGCAGATGTCTGTCTGTGTCACTGCTCTCAGTCCTTCTGGATATATACCTAGTAGTGGTATTGCCAGGTCACATGCTAGATATATATCTAACTTCCTTAGGAACCACCAAACAGACTTCCACAGTGGCTGTACCATTCTACATTCCCACCAGTAATGAATAAGCATTCATATCTCTCCACATCCTCTCCAACACTTGTAGTTTTCTGTTTTGTTAATTGTGGCCATTCTAGTAGGTATGAAATATTTCATTGTAGCTTTGATTTGTATTTCCCTAATAACCAATGATGCTGAGCATTTTTCATGTGTTTTTTTCACTATTTGTATTTCTTTTTAGAAAAATATCTACTAAGGTATTTTGCCCATTTTTAAATCAGGTCATTTGTCTTTTTACTGTTGAGTTGTAGAATCTCTCTATATATCATGGATGTTAGACCCCTGTCATATGTATGATTTCCAAATATTTTCTCCCATTGAATAGGCTGCCTTTTTACCCTCTTCACAAAGTCCTTTGAGGTGCAGAAGTGTTTAATTTTGAGGAAGTCCCATTTATCTATTTTTTCTTTTGTTGGTTGTGCTTTGGATGTAAAGTTGAAGAGACCCCCACCTACTACAAGGTCTTGTAGACGTTTCCCTATGTTATCTTCCTGGAGTTTTATGGTCCTGGCTTTTATGTTTAGATCTTTGATCCATTTTATTTGGTTATTGTATAGGGAGTGAGACAGGGGTCCTTTTTCAGTCTTTTGGTTATGGATATCCAGTTCTCCCCACACCATTTATTGAAGAGACTGTTCTGTCCAGAAAAGTGGACTTTGTAGTCATATAGAAAATCAGTTGACCATAGAGGTGCAGGTCTATTTCTGAACTATCAATTCGATTCCATTGATCAGTGTGTCTAATTTTATGCCAATACCGTGCTATTTTGACTGCTGTGGCTTTGTAATACACTTCAAGGTCAGTAAGCATGTGTCTTCTGACTTTGCTCTTCTTTTTTGGGATGTTTTTGGCTATTCGGGACCCCTTTCCCTTCCAGATAAATTTGGTAATTGACTTTTCTGTTTCTGTAAAGTGGGCTGTTGGAATTTTGATTGGTATTGCATTGAATCTATAAATCAATTTGGGTAGAATTGACATCTTCACGATGTTTAGTCTTTCAATCCATGAACACAGATTGTCCTTTCATTTGTTTAGGTCTTCTTTGATTTCCTTTAGCAGTGTTTTTGTAGTTTTCTGAATACAGGTCCTTTACATTCCTGGTTAAATTCATAGATATTTGAGTCTTTTTGTTGCTATTGTAAATTGAATTTTTTTCTTGATTTCTTTCCTCAGCTTGCTCATTACTAGTGTATAGAAATGTTATTGATTTTCCAATTTGATTTTGTATCCTGCTACTTTGCTGAACTCATTTGTTACCTCAAGTAGCTTTTTTGTAGATGTCTCGGGATTTTCTAAATATAAGATCATGTCCTCTGCAAATAGTGAGAGTTTTACTTCCTCTTTTCCAATTTGATGCCTTTTATTTCTTATTCTTGCCTAATTGTCCTAGCTAGAGCTTCTAGCAAATGTTGAATAACAGTGGTGACAGTGGGCATCCTTTGTCTTGTTCCTTATCTTAGAGGGAAAGTTTTCAACCTCTCCCCATTGAGTACAATGTCTGTGGGATTTTCATATATGCCCTTTATTATGTTGAGGAACATTCCTTCTATACCTATCTTTTGAAGCATTTTTATCAAGAAAGGATGCTGGATTTTGTCAAATGCCTTTTCTTCATCAATCGAGATGATCATATGGTTTTTTCCCTTCAATTTGTTAATGTGGTGTATTACGTTAATTGATTTTCTTATGTCGAAACATCTTTGCATACCAGGTATAAATTCCACTTGGTTGTGATGTATATCTTTTGATATGCTGTTTGATTCAACTTGCAAGTATTTTGCATCTATGTTCATTAAAGAGATTGATCTGTAATTTTCTTTTCTTGTAGTGTTTTTATCTGGCTTTTGGTATTAGGGTGATGTTGGCTTCATAAAATGGGTAATTTTCCCTGCTCTTCAATTTTTTAGAAGAGTTTAAACAGTTTTGGCATTAATTATTCTCAAAATGTTTGGTAGAATTCACCTCCGAAGCCACCTGGTCCTGGACTTTTCTTTGTTGGAAGATTTTTGATGACTGATTCAGTCTCTTTGCTTGTGATTGGTTTGTTGAGTTCCTGTATTTCTTATAAAGTCAGTGTAGGTTGTCTCTGCTTTTCTAGGAATTTGTCCTTTTCATCTAGATTGTCCGGTTTGTTGGCATACAGTTTCTCATAATATCCTCTTATGATCCTTTTTATTTCTGTGGGGTCAGTCATAATGTTCTCTTTTCATTCCTGATTTTATTTATTTGCATCTTCTCTCTCTCTCTCTCTCTCTCT
>JAQZBX010094767.1:0-11942 GCA_029593785.1 Cabassous unicinctus | reverse complement strand
CCAAACCTCTGGGAACCCATTTTTGTGTCTTTCCAAACCACCCACCCCGCTTGGGGGTAACAAGCTCCACTGCTTACTACCCACTCTGAAGAGATTCCTTTTATTTGCCCTCAGTCTGCGCTTGTCCCCCCCCTTCTGACAGGGCTTCTCAGGAATGCACAGCCTGCATGGGAGTGGGGGGAGCGGGGAGGGGGTGACTCACTAGCTCCTCTTTCTTCAGCTATATAAGGTCACGGGGGGGGGGCAGAGAGGGGAGGGGCTTGCCTCTTAGTCAGAGGGGCCTCTGGGGAGGGACCCCTGGCCCAGCCCGTCCCCGGGGCTCTAGCGGCAGGGCTGGGATTTCTCTCCTGCTATTTAGGGGAGGCAGGGGGCTGGGGCAGGGCTGCTGAGCAGGATGCCAGGAGGGAGAAGGCCTCTGGTCCTGCCCCGCCCCCAGCAGCTGCTTCCCTCTTCACTCACCACATCCTGCGCAGTTGGGGCCAGCCGCAGCGGCCTTCCCCACCCAGGCTTCCTGTCTGGGCAGTCTGCTTCCGCCTCTCCTGACCCCTGGCCTCGGAGTGGTCACTCCTCAGGCCCTGCCGGCACCCGGCACCCGGTTCCCCTCCGACCCACTCTGAGCTCTGGGCCCCAAAGCATCTTGCCTCGCTTTCCTTCCTCCCCAAAGGCTCAGCGGACCTCAGCAGGAGGCTGGCTCTCTGAGCACCTCCAGTCTGAGTGTGTGACAGGCAGAACGAGGGCTGGACACCAGGAGGCCCCCATTTCTGGGGAGATGCTGCCTCCTGAGTCTGAGGTATCAAGCTGGGAGCAGGTCCTCGTGAACAGGAGTGGGGCCAAGGCGAGGGGTGAAGCCGGCAGCGGCCCCCCTCATCCGCTGTCCTCACTTGAGTCCACCCCTGGCCCCCAGCGCGGTCCCTGCGCCCACTGTGCCTCCGGTCACTTCTCTTTCTCCACCCCAAGGGGAGGGAGAGGCCAGGCTGCCAGAAGTCAAGCTCTGGGGAGGGAGGGGAAGTCCAGGGAGGAAGGACGCGCAGCGAGGGGTGGGGTATTTTGGAAGAGGAGAAGGCCTTTCTTGTCCCAAGAGAGAAGGGCGCACTGTCTGAAGCGGGGGCCCAGCTGGGGGGTGCGACCCCGAGGTCACCCGCTTCAATTGGGCTGTGTCTGCGCCTCGCCCGGGGGCAGGCTCGGGGTCCAGTCCTGGCTGGTTCCCCCTTTGCCTGGATGTCCCCCCCGCGGCTCTGCGGCCTCCCAGTTCCACTCCCCTGCTCCAGCCTGCCATTTCCCCCTAGACCCCGGCTCCCCCGCCTCGGCGCCTCCAGACTTCCTCTCCGGCATTCCCTCCCCTCTAAAGCTGCAGGTGCCTTCCCCCGGCGGCCCCCGGCAGAGCCGAGGCTCAGGCCCTCCACCAGCTGGGCCGGGTGGGTCACAGGCTCCGGGGAGAGGAAGGAAAGCCTGAGGGAAGGGAAGGGACAGCTGGGCACACCCAGTCACACCCGAGAGTCACACCCCATCGGTGTCCACTGTGGGGCTCAGGGACGGGGCCAGGAGGTCCAGGAAGGAAGGGGGCAGAGTGGCAGCTAACAAGACAGGGGCAAGAAGGCAGGGCTGTAAGACAGACCACCGGCCAGGGGGCTGACTGCTCGCCTACCTGCTTGTGGTGTCTTTCGGGGGACCCCTTGGCCAGGCAGCTGCGGCTGAGGCGGAGGTAGCCCCCCAGCACCAGGATCTCCTCGGCAGTCGGGTACCGCTTCTTCCCAGCTCCAGGGGCCGCAGCGTCGGCTGTGGGCAGAGCGGGGGCTGCAGGGGGTACTGACCGCCGGGGGTTGACCGTGAAGGTGTGTCCACTGCGGCGGGGGGCCCCCACCCCTGGCCCTGCCTTCACCCCATAGAACAGACGGCTCATGAGGGGGTCCCCAGGGGGTTGGGGGGCAGGTGGGGCTGGGGGTGGGGGAGACAGTGGGGCTGCTGGAGGGGGCCGGGGCTCGGCTGCTTCCTCTTCCTGCTGCCGTGGGCCTCCGGTCCCAGCGTCCTCTGGCGGCAGGGGGGAGGGCACAGTGCAGGGGCGCTGCTGCAGGGCGCTCGGAGTCCTGCCCTGCACCCCCGCCTCCTTCTCAGCCTCCGGTTCGCCGGCCTCTACCTCAGGAGGCTCGGAAGGTTCTGGTGTCTGCATTTGTGTCTCTGTATCCCTGGGTGTCCACTCTCGAGTCTTCCCTGAGCTCAGAGTCCATTTCCACCCTTCTGTCGGCCTCCAGCCCCTCTCCCCATCCTCCGCTGGGCCAGGCCTCCGTTCTGCCGCCTCTGCCCCTCGGGGGCTGCCGTCGCGGGCCCCGCTCAGGGTCTCTGAGGGTCCTGAAACCTCTTCTGGGGTTATACCCGGAACTGGCCGCTCTCCTTTTCTCCCGCAGTCCTCCGAGCAGTGGTTTCTTTCTTCTGCGCTCAGCCTCCACTCGGATGCCTCTTCCTGAGCCTCTCCAGGGCCGGGCCTCCGTTTATGCGCCTCCATCAGACCCAGCTTCTGGCTGCCAGCCTCTCCTGGGCTGAGCCTCCATCGCTGCACCTCCGACAGTCGGGGGCTCTCCCCTGGGCTCGGCCTCCAGTCCCGAGCCTCCAGGGGCCTGGGGCTGGACTCCCGGGCGCCGCCGATCCCCAGCCTTCTCTCTGGCGGCTCCCCGGGGCTGGGTCGCCTCTCGCGGGTCTGGGCAGGGCCAGGCCTCCTGTCTGCGGGCGGCTCCCCGGTGCGCTGCTGCCGCTCCTGCCGGATGAAGCGGTTCTGCTGCACCGGCCCGATGGCCTCGCGGAGGACCGCAGGCTCGTCGGGGTCCGGCGGCCCGGCCTCGGCGGTCTCGGGGGCAGGGCTGGGCTCGCCCGGGGGCAGCCCCAGCTTGGCCCGGCGGCGCTCCAGGAGCCCGCGCTTCCAGGCCGGCATCTGGGAAAGGCGCTCCCGCTCCGCCTGCTCCCGGCCCCGCGCGGCGGCCTCCTCCTGCCGGCGCCGGGCTAGCAGCTGCAGCTTCCAGTCCGGGATGGTGGCCATGGTCGCCTTAGGGCGAAGGTAGGGGGCGCTGGGGGCAGGGGCGGGAAGAAGGGCTGGCGAGAGGCGGGGCGGGGGTGAGCGGCCGCCGAGGGGAAAGGTGGGCTGGGAGGGGGGCACAGGGGCTGCGGGTGAGGGCAGGGGCGGAGGGAGAAGAGCGAAGGGCAGAGGGACGGGGAAATCGGAAAGTGAACAGAAAAAGCTGCGCGCCAGGTTGGGGGGAGGGGACAGGAGGCGAGAGGAAGAGACGAGATTCTGGGCGAAGAGGGCGGAGTCGGGCTCGCCGGGTCAGGGTGAAGGGTGCTAGAGACGGTCCCGAGGACGTGGGAGAGAGAACGAGGGGTGCAGAGAGGAGTGGGGCTGAGGGAGAGAGGAGAGGCTGCGCGCCAGAGCGCCGGGGCTCGGGGGCCGCCTCGCCGCTACCCCAGGGGTGAGCTCCAAAGGGGGCTGGGAACCCCGCCCCGCAGGGGGCGGCGGGGCCTGGGGGGCTGGGGAGGTCGAGGGGAGAAGGGGCGGCCAGGGGCAGGGCGCACAGGCAGCGCCGGGCGCGCCTCTCCGCCGCCCCGGAGCCCGCGGCGCGGCTGCCAGCTCCGCGGCCACGCCCTCCGGCCCCCGGCCTCGCCCCCGCCCCCAAGGCGGGCCCGGGGAAATACCCTCCCCGGGGGCTCGCGGAGCGTCCCCGGGACCCGGGGCCGCCCCGCACGCCGAGGCCCCGCGGGGGCCCCTGGGCCAGCCGCCCCCCCTGCTCTGACCACCGCACAAAGCGGGGACACCCAGGGCCGGGCCGGGGAGACTCTACGCCCGCTCTGAAGCCCCTCAGTCAACTCACAGGCCGCGGGGCCCCCGGAGGAACCAGGCGTCGGGAGAGGAAGAGGAGGGGAGAGGGCGCGGGGGCGGCGGCCGAGGCCCAGGCCTGGGGCCGGGCGGGGGGCGGCGGCCGCTTTGTCTGCAGACAATGGGGAGAGGAAGGGGCGCGGGGCGGGGCCGGGGGCGGGGCCTGGCTCTCGGGGCCAGCGGGGGGCTCCGCTGCGGCCCCCGCCCCTCGGCGCTCCGCCGCCTGACCCCTGCTCTGGCCTCCGGGGCCCCCAGGCTCCAAGACTCCGGCCCCGGCTTGCCGGCCGGGGCGGCGGCCCGTGACTCAGGCCCCTCGAGGGACCTGGGGAGGAAGCGGCAGCTGCGCGGGCCGGCCCGCCCTCCCCATCTCCCGCCGCTCCCCCCACGCCTCGGCCCGCCCCGCCAGCCTTTGTTGCTCGGGGTCGACAGCCGTGGCCGGGCGGTGGGCGGCCTGGTGGGGGGCGGCGCGGGAGCCACGGCTTTGGAAGCCCCCTGCCCTACCAGAGCCGCGGCCCCCACTCTGCTCCGCGTCAGCTCGTCTGCTAAGGACCCCTGGTCGGCAGCTGGGGAACTGGGGGCGCTCCGGGAAGGCGGGGGCCGGCCGGCGGGGAGTGGCCGCCGCCCAGCGGTCGCCGGAGGGCGCGGTGGCCGCCCTGCCCCGCGTTTGGCGCGCCCAGGCCCCGGCTCGCCTTCCTGCCCAAACCCAGCCCTGACGCGCGCGACGCTGGCACTTGCACGGCGGACGTGGAGGAGCCAGGCTGAATTTTATTTCCGCGCAGCGCGTGCTCCTCGGGAGAGCAGGGAGCCCTAAGTCATTGCAGTTAGCGAAGAACCCCGGGCCCGCGGAGGTGGCGCGCCTGGGGCGGCGGGGGCTGCAGTGAGGCCCCGAGGCGCAGGGCCGGGGGCGCCCGCGACGCCCAAACTTGCCGGCTCTGGCCTCCGGCCTCTTGGTGGAGAAGGGGACCCTGAGGTGCGCCCAGAGGGAGGTCAGGCGGCCACTTTACCTTGTGATGCTGGAAGGAGAAGGTCAACTTTGAACCTCAGCCCTGGCTGGCGAGGAGTGGACCCCAGAGGCTAGGGCCTGAAGCTCAGAATTTAGGGTGTGGGGCTGCACCCCAGGGAGTGGGGGCTCGGGGGCAGCGCCTGGAGCGGAGGGCCTTGGGTCAGCACCCGGGTACGACGGGCATGGAAGGCAGGGAGTGAAGCAGCACAGGGCTTGGGAGCAGACGCTGGCTGTCAATCGGGACCCCCATCCTGGGGCCGGGAGAGTAGGTGGAGTTTTCTTTTGAGCTGGGCCCGGAGGTAGCGGAGGTCCTGCTGGTCGAGCCCGTGGGCCAGGCCCAGGTAGAGGGTGAGGAGGAGGGCGAGGAGGAGGCGGTCGACCGCCAGGGTGGGCACGGCCCACAGCACGGTCAGCAGCTCCACACACACCGGGTGGCGCAGGTGGGAGAAGAGCCTCAGGGCGCCAGGGGACTTGAGGGCCAGGGGCTCGCCCAGCCCTAGCACGTGGTAGTACACCTAGGGGAGGGGAGCAGCTTAGGAACGAGCCCCCCTCCCTGCGCAGTGCTCTCTTCTCCTCCCAGGACTCGGGCCGGTACCACCCCCACCCCCTTCCGAGACTTGGGTTTCTGGTCTTTGGTCAACATGCCTTCTCCGGGCCCAGGAAGTCCACAGTTGGTGGCCTTGGAGGGAGGGAGCTGCAAGCGAGGGGAAGGTGGGAGGGCACGGGAGGAGAGGGATGAATCCTTGGAAGGGGACAGGAGTTCTGGGAAGGGCCAGGGGCCTTGGGTCCCACCTGCTTGAGGCCCATGAGCTCAGCGTAGTCAAAGACGAGTAGGATGCTGGAGATGAGCAGCCAGGAGACGACGTGGAGCACAAAGCACAGCAGGGGCACCCAGGTGGCCCATGGCTCGGCCTGAGCTTCCCACAGCACAGGGCCCTGGGGCACCGGCTCCCAGCACCGCATCACCAGCTGGGGAGCGGGCGAGGTGCGGGCTATTAGGGGCCGACCGGGGAAGACCCAAGCAGGCAGCTGCCCCCGCCCCCACCACGAGATCACCAAACATCCCCCGCGTGGAGGGCCAAGGATGTGAGGATAATCTATGTCTACCCTGAGGACGTGCAGAACGGCTGGGGGTGGCCATTCAGATACACACAGTGGCCGAGGCCAAGCGCCCGGGGAGAAGGCTTGGGACAGCAACTGGGGAGCCCTCCCCAGAACCCGGGAAGGGGGCAGGACTGAGGAGCCAGGGACGGCATCTCAAGGAGGGACTGCATGAACAAAGTTGCCGAGGTGGGAAGGAGGAGCCCAGCTTCTTGCTAAAAGAGCAGGGAGCTGACATCAGAAGCCCAGAGTCCTGTCCCCTCCCGCCAGCCGAGTCCCTGTGGGAACTCGCCTGCCAGGCGGTCATACCTGCAAGGCCAGGGCAGTGCAGGCCACGTACAGGGACCTCTGCAGGACCCCGAAGTGGCGGGACGTCCAGGCCTTGGCGGTCTCGGTGGCCATGAGGCTGTGCTGCCCCACAAACAGCAGCAGCAGCCCCAGGTTCCGAGCCAGGGGGGCGAGGGTGCTGCGGTCCTGCAGGGCTGCCAGCCAGCCCTGGCGCCCATCTGGGGGTAGTCGAGGGAGGGGACAGGAGATCAAGGCGGTGGCAAAGGCCCCCACGCCTCACCTCCTCTGGGGGCCGCCGGCCACGCCCATTAGTGCTTTCAAGAGCCTGGGCGCTGGGGAAGGGGGCTCAGAAACGTGCCCGGGGGGCAGCTGCCACGGGCGGTACGGCCACGCCTGGCGTGCGCCTCGCCCCAGCCTCCGAGCGCCCCCTCTCCTGAACTCCCCACAGGGCCCTCCACAAAGGCCCCCAGACTGCCCGACCGCCTCCCGCGCCCGCCTCTGCCCGGGTCCCGCGCCCCGCAGCGCCCGGCGGCCGTCGGGGTGCGCGCGGCCTCCGGCCCCGGTCAGCCTGCAGGCCCCGCCCCGGCCCCGCCTCCCGCGCGCTCACCCGGCCCCGGCGCCGGGGTCCCGCCGAGGAGCGGCCGCAGGGAGGCGAAGCGCACGAAATCCACGCCGGTGCCGAAGGCCAGGACGAAGGCGGCGAGGGCGGCGGGGACCAGGAGCAGCGCGGGGGCCATGGCGCGGCGCGGAGGCCGGGGGCGGGGCGGGCGCAGAGCCCCGCGCCGTCGCCCCGCCCCCGGCCCGTCTCCCGCGCGGTGTCCAGGCCGGGGGGGCCGTGTGCCCGCGCCGCGGCTTCCGGCCCCCGCGCCCCGCGCCCCGCCCGGCCCGAGCCCCGCGCGCCCCGCGCCCCGCGCCCCGCCCGGCCCGAGCCCCGCGCGCCCCGCGCCCCGCGCCCCGCCCGGCCCGAGCCCCGCGCGCCCCGCGCCCCGCGCCCCCCGCGCCCCGCGCCCCGCCCCGCCCGAGCCCCGCGCGCCCCGCGCCCCGCCCGGGAGCAGCAGCAGCCTCCGAGCTCACAAGCAGTTCAGTAAGGACAGGGGAGGATCCGCGCTCTGAGCCACCTGGTACTGTTGATAGAGTAGAAAAGTGCCTCTTTCACCGCAAAATAAATTCACGCTGATTCTGTAACCGTAGAATTGTTAGCCCTCCACTTTCTAAAAATGGAAAATAACTTCTCTGTAATTCTCAAAAATTTGTTCTAAATAGTTCCAAAGACTGTTGAGTTGTAACCGTGAGAGTAACTGTAGATTATTTGGGGCAGAAAACTGTTCCTGGCCAGTTGGATCCAGCCTGCTGGCTATGCCTCTCTAACCCCGGTCGCCACCTTCCCTTGTGAGTCGGAAGCACTTGGCTCTCCCACCCTAACATTCTCTACAGACCTGCTTGTAACGCTTGCAGACTAACGCTCATCCAAAAGCCAAGCCAAGGGGTTTTCTTCCACCCGCCTACGGCCAGAGCTCAGCGTGTACCTACTGTGCTCACAGTGAATTCCCATGGGACCAGCCTCAGCCATCACCAGGCCAATTCCTCCAACTTGGAGAAGAAACAAAAATTCAGGCAGGCGAATTGCCCAGATAGGAGAGCTCCCACCAGTGTGGGCTCGGGGCTGAGAGACCTCCAGATAGGAGCTCCCACCAGTGTGGGCTCGGGGACAAGAATGTCGCCAGCAGCCCCCATTCCTTCCCTCTCCCCCTTGCGCGACACTCCCGTCCTCTGAATCAACACTACTGTAGGCTGCGGCAGGCATTTTGGGTTTTCTGTCCAGATTCACTCCTCTCTGCTCTGCTTCAGGAAGTTCCTGAAGGGACTGCACGGATGGAAGTCAGCTGTGACTGAGCAGCCCTGCGTCTGGGCCGAGGGCGGTCGCAGCTCTGGAGTATCTGTTCAGGTACCGTTCTTTGTCTCGACACCTATGGAACCACACCATCCCCGCTGACAGGCGCTTACTGCAGAAGGAGGGGCTACGAGCCGTGGGATTCACTGCCAGCATCAGACAAGACCTCTGCTCTCCAGAAGCTTAGACTGAGGCCTACATGGCTCCTGGGCACTGACCAGTGCTGTAGAGACGCAGGTGCCCTGGGAGTCCCGAGGGCCTCGGGCGCACGGAGCTCCACACAGAGGCTCTCTGGAGACGGGCCATGCCCGCGGGCCACACCCACAGCGGCTGCGCTTACCATGCCCAGGCCGGTGCGCCTGAACGCCAGCCTGGCAAGGCCGGCACTGCCTCTGCTACATGTATGCTCCAAACTGATACAGCTCACATGCAGACACGCGCACAGAACTATGAGCCTCTTTTTATTAAAGTGAAATGTACCTAACATAAAGCTAACCATTTTACAGTGAAAATTCAGTGGCATTTACTACATCACAATGTTGTGCAACCACCACACCTCTATCTAGTTCCAGAACATTCCATCACCCAAAACAAAACCCTGCACCCCTTAGGCAGCCACTCGCCACTCCCCTCTCCCCAGCCCCTGGCAACTATGCCGCCTCTGGACTGACCTATTTGCATTCGCCACGTGTAAGGCACGGCCACGGGCCGCCCGCACCTGTCTCCTGATCAGCAGGATGCTTCCGAGGCCTGCCCATGCTGCAGCACGGATCAGTGCTTTGCTCCTTTTTACGGCTGAATAACATTCCACCGCACAGCTCTGCCACGATCTACCACCCATCTGCTGCCAGCTGGACGCTGCTGCTATGAGCACTCGTGTGAAGTATTTAAGTACCTACTTTCAGTTCTTTGGGGCACATACCTAGGAATGGAATTGCTGGCTTATATGGCAATTCTATGGTTAACTTTTTGAGGAAGCTCCAAACTTTTTCCACAGCAGTTGAACCATTCTACAATCCTACCAACGGTGCACAAGGGTTGCAATGTCTTCACATCCTCGTAATCAACCAACTTTTAAAATGTAAATTTAAGAAACTTTATACTTTTCTTAAATAGAATATAGTGATAAATATAGTACAAGCCCTTAACTTTTTTTTTAAAGTTTCTTTCTCAAGAACCAGACATTTAAAAATCCTGCAATATACCATAAGGCACAGAATGAGTAATTATTTATCGCAGAGGTCAAGCCTAAGCTCTCATTTTATAAATACTGGAAATGCAGGCCAGAAAGGTGGGGCCAGGAGAGAGGAAACTATTTCAGGAGCATTCCATGCTCCACTCAAGCCAACTCACTCCAAGCGGGCCTTCAAGCTCCCGAGGCCAAGGCTTCTCCACTATCTTCTGGAGGATGAGTAAGAATCGTTTTCCGGTTAAAAACGAGGAAGCGACATGGCTTTCAAAGGGGAGGCAGGACACTATACATCAGAGCAATAGCTAGCTCGGTCCAGCTGAAGACGGGCAGCCGAGCGCAGGATGATGGCGACGGCGTGGCCACCTGAGAAAACCTGGGGCCCCCAGGCCCCATCTTTCTGTTTACCCATAAGCCTTTCTGGCGCCACCCACGCTGCAGGACAATTCCTATTAGAACAGCCCAATCCTTTCTAAAACCTTGAGTTCTTCCTTCAAACACCTTCTAATACTTTATTTATGGGTCTGGGAGGAAAAAGGCACTGGGGTCTTCAGGTGGATGGCACTTCCCCAGTGGAGAGGATGAAGGCCTCGGGCTTGGCTTCCTGCTTCAGCACGCCGGTCAGCAGGAACTCAGGGGAGAGGAGGGGCAGCCCAGCGCGCAGCGGCAAGGCGCATCGGGGGAAGTCCTGGGAGCACGTGATCACAACTCTCTGAGGCTGAGGAAAGACAGAGCAAAGTCAAAGCCCGGCGTGAAAAAGAATCCTGGAAACAAGGCCAGGCCCCCAAATCAGCCCAAGCAGCACTTTTATGACTTTATTATTTTCTCTCTCCCAGGCTCAATTTCCTCATTTGTTTAAAAAGAAATTGCATTATGTCTAAGAGTCCATCTGAAATTGCATAATTCTATTCTACAACGGCATGCAGCGCTCTGCACTGTCTAGGGAACCACAACAGTTAAACCCCAATTTATTCAAGCTTTTAATGTTAACTACAATTTACAGAAAAGAGAGTTGACAGAGGAACAAGATAAATGGTACAAGGCAGCAAACAGAAAAACCCAGGCTGTGGGGCGTTCCAAGGCCAACTGGCCTCCGTTCTGCAGGATGCCAGTGGCGCAGAAAAGGCTGGTGGGTGGGGGCTGCTCTATAGGGAAGGAGGATCAGGAGGAAATAATCGGGGTTGTCAGCACAATGTCTGGACCCTGAGCTGAACAACACTAAAAAGACATTTTCTGGAGAGCTGGATAAATTCTATTAATGGAATGAGTGAGAGACAATGGCCAAGAAACGAGTACTAATTGTGCTATGTAAGAAGATGTACGTATTTTTTAGAGGTGTATTAAGGATGTAAGGGGAAATAATAGGAGGTCTGTGATTTGCTTTAAAATACTTCACAGAAAATGAAAAGAAAAGAAAAAAGGGATCGACAGAGTAAATGGGGAAAAATCGAAATAACTGCTGAATCTGGGTGACTGGTATATGGGGGTTCGTCGCATTATAGTCTTCCTGTATTTGTGTATACTTAAAAAATTTAAAACCACAGAATCAACAAAAGCGAGCCCACTTGGTATCGGCAGCGCCTTCCCTCACCCCCGCCCTCCACGGCGGCATGTTTCCCCCGGCGCCTCTGTGGCCCCTCCAGTCGCACCTTGTAGGAGCGCGGCATGCTGGGCAGCACGGTGCCCCCGCAGCAGCTGACGATCTCCCCCATCTGAAGTGGCGGTGGCTGGACCCCGGGGGTCACATGGACCTCATAGCCCTGAGAAGAGGAAAAGGGTGGAGGCGGTGGAAATCCGAGCAGCGTGCGGGCTTCGGGCAGGAGACACCTCTCACCTCCAGCAGTCGTCGCTGCCGAGCCCGGCTCAGGGCGTCCCGGAGGCTGAAGCCGAAGCTCCTCTCCTGCTCAGGGTCGGACACCACATACTCGTCCGGGGGCAAGAAGCAGCCAGCCTTGCGGGACTGAGAAGGGAGGCAGTCGGCCCCGGCTCGGCCGGGCCCTTCACCCCACCATTCTGCCCCGAGCTTTCAGGGGCTCACAGGACGAGCTCTGAGTGTGCTGAAGCCATCACGTGCCTGCACCCGCCCCTTCCCCTCGGTGCTGCTTTCTAGAGCGCCAGGCCCCTTCCCCTCACGGTCCCTGCTGGCTGCCCACCTGGTGCAGCCAGTCCAGCGTGAGGATGGGGATGCCCCGCCCCAGGGCACACAGGAACTTGACGGTGCGGCGGATCCGGTCGGTGACGAGGTGCGAAGCCTCTGCCACAGAGCTGGCCAGGCCCCCGCCCAGAGCCAGCACGGCCCGCTCTGCTCGGGCGTCCACTACGCCTGTGAAGAGGACCTGCGGGGCCGCCTGAGCTGGCACAGCAGCCTGGGCCACTGGCGTCTGCCTCTGAAAGCCCCCCAGTCCCCTCCCGGCCTCCCCAAGCTCCGTGCCCCTTTCCTCTTACTCTGGGGGCTGTGGACTCGCGGTTCGCTTTGGCCCTCCGGAAGCTGCGGCTCGGTGCTCCCTCGGGCTCTCCCTCCGCCTGACCTCTCTTTCTCTTGCCTGATGCTGGAATCACTCCGTCCTGGGATGGAGAAAGCTCTGGTGGGAGTGTCTGAGCCCCCCCCCCC
>JAQZBX010094766.1:0-11988 GCA_029593785.1 Cabassous unicinctus | reverse complement strand
TTTTTTTTTTTTTTTAACAAATCAAATTTATTGATACATAGTAATAAGGCATACAATTCATCCAAAGTGTACAATCCATGGTACTTGGCATAATCACATAGCTGTGCATTCATCACTTCAATCATTATTAGAGCATTTTCATTATTTCAATAATAATAAACAAAAAAACAGACACACACACACACAAACAAAAAAATTCTTCACCTCTCAGTCTCTCTATGCTTCCCCTGCTGTACATAGCTGCTATGTCTGGCTATTGCACAATTATTTATTTATTTGTTAAGCAGTTTTATTGAGATATATTCACATACCATACGATCTAAAGGACCCGTCATTTTACCATGCTATGTGAGAAAGGACTCCAGGATGGTCTGCAGCTGCAGAAAGACAGAGAAGCTCCGAGAGGCTGAGAGAGAGGCCGGAGGCTGGAACCAGCGGAGCCACCTGAATCTGGAGCAACAGGGCTCGGAGGAGAAGAGAGAGACGAACCATGCACCTCATCCCACAGCTGAGCATGGGGAGAAAGTGAGCCTGGCAGAGAAGGCAGAGACCTCGGCAGAGACTGGCCACCATAGTGCCTGGCCACGTCTCAGGAGTCTAGGACAGCCAGCAGCTGACCTTCAGTGAGACAGCATCTCTGATGATGCCTTGATTTGGACATTTTCACAACCTCAGAGCTATAAGCTTTTAACCTAATAAATTCCCATTGTAAAAGCCAACCCATTTCTGGTATTTTGCATTGGCAACCTTTAGCAAAACTAAAACCGGCCTGGAAAATAAGAAATTGGCAGGTGGACCTCAGAATTAAGTGAGATAAACTGCCTCCTGTCTGTAGGCCTTGGAATGACTCATTTGGATCTTGGGTTAGGCTGTCACACTCAAGGACACTTCCTCTACCCCAGCAAGGTAGACTGGAACCCAGGGAAACAGGAGGACCACAGTGGGTCCCCGAAAAGGGGCCTCAGCCCTCTGGGGCAGCCACCCTAATAGGCAGTGTGAAATCTCTGGCATGGCCATCCCTATCTGTCACAGCCTGTGCTTCCAGCAGCTTTTGTTCAGAGCTGCAATCAGGCTTGGTGTCATCAGAGAAGAGTTGGTACAAGGAGAGCAGGGGCATCCAGAGGGCGGCAGATCTTGGGCCGACCAAAGACAACGTTCAGAAGAGCAGGCAGTGTTCCAGTGCCGGGAGCTCGAGGCGGCAAGAACCCAGGAGGCATCTGGTGAACACACCGATATTCCCCAGGAAGCCTAGGCAGAGCGGAACTTGGACTAGAGGGACTCAGTGATTAAAGGGAAGTAAGTATGGCGCCCCAGCCTGGAGAAGCCTGGGATGTCAGGGTATGGGACAGTGTCACCTTCTGGTTGTATGGCTTTGTGCTCGTTATGCTTCCAAGTCTCTGTATCTCCATGTGGGAAATGGGGAAAATAGTGGTGACTGACTCATGGGATTGCCATGAAGACTAAATGGGCCACAGTAATTACCCAGCAAATAGTAGCTGTCTATATTATTATTATTACTACTCTCAGGAGTGCTGGGGAAGTGGGATTAGCTCACTAAGAAAAAAAAAAATTGCCAGGAGAATTCACACAAAGTGCTTAACTAGGACTGCTGCCTAAAGAAGAGGAATTCTCAGCCCATTAAAGACTCAGGGGTGAGAAACGGCCTGGCCTGGGAATCTGTGGTATTGCTGGGCCTGCGAGAAGCTCTCAGGCTGCCTTTCCTCTGCAAACCAACAGCACTAGGCCCTGCTGGCAGCATCACCAGGTCTCGAATCTCACTGTCCCTCGGCAGAGCCACATTGACAAAAATCCATTTGCAGAGGCCCAGAGATGATTCAAAGGAGAAGTTTGACCCACCAAACTCCACCAGAAGTGGGTGTTGAGGATTCACTACTAAGCTGAACTTTGGCAGAGGCAACACGATGAGATTTTACCATGATTCCATTTGGCTCCCTCAGTAAACAGCCATGCCTGCGCTGGGATGCCACGACCCCGAGCTTCAGGCTAACCTGAAGCCATTCCTGCCCACGTTCCCCCTTCCAGCCAGGCTTCCTGTCACATCCCTGGCCCACAGCAAGTCCTGCTTGCTGCCCCCAAGCTGCTCCCTGCCCAGCCGAGTGCCTTTCTTCACAGGTTAACGCTTTCTGGAAGCTTCCCCACACCCCAAATCCATTAGGAGTGCACTGCCACCCTCTCTGTACTCTGTCATAGCACTCTCTAAAATCACTGACTTTCTGGTCTTTTCTCCACTGGAAAGCATGCTGTTTAGGGCAACAGACCAGGCCTTCTTCCTTTGTTTATACCTATTTCTAGCTCAGTGTTTATTCCTAGTCCTACCCTAGTAAGCATTCTTTAAACAAGCACTAAATACATTCATGTGTAAGTGAAATGAACTCAAGAATGGAGGAGTCTGGATAAAAAATGTATTCATTCATAAATTCTTTCAAACATTGATTGAGCTCCTACTGTGTGCCAGACACCCCTGCAGGCTCTGAAGACACAATAGTGGGTCACAGACCCATTCCTTACCCCCAGGGCAGGAGGGGAATAAGCAGACAGAATAATCCCAGCTGGCAGTGTGCGTTATAAAGAAAATAAAGTAAGGGACGGTAGGGCAGCCCATAGTTATTGCACCAAGCATTTCAAAGACATTTTTAAAGATAATTTTAAGTAAATGTCTTATCAATATTAAATTAAAAAATGAAAGGAAGGAAGACAGCTCAGTTACATTTTAGAAGGAAATAATGTTTATAGCCTTGCTTTTGTAAACTTCTGAAATGATCAGAAAGATGGAAGACGTTCAAGCACTAAATTATTTAATCTTTCATAAAATGACGACAAAGTTATTATTTGATCAGGTCTTTAAAGTTATTTCATTCTGGTAGGCACATAAACAGGTAGTTTTCATAAAGGTACAAATGTGTTTCTTTCCTTTTTCCTTCGGCTTCTCTTTCCTCTTCTCATCTCCTCTCCCTCTGTAATGGTGTCCTAAGCCATGTTAATGAACTAGTGTGTGACCGTAAGTGTTTCTCTCCACGCTAATGTGGTCATTTACACGTGTGTGTGTAAGTATGTATGCATATACTTAAGTACATAATGAGAATGTTGTGTTTCTTTGCCATTTTTCATAAATATAAAGACAGAATATTATTTACCCTTTCCCACATCTTTCTCACTAATACCCCATGGAAATCCCTCTAAGGCAAAAGGTATATTTCTAGTCCTATTTTAAAAAAAAAAAACAGCTGCATAATATTCCATGGAATGGCTGGACCATATTTTTTTCAGCCATTCCTGATTTATAGGCTTTAATTTTGCTTCCAGTTTTTGGAAACATAACAATGCTGCAATAAATGTTCTTGAACATATATCCTTATATACTAGTGCTTTTAATGCTGTGGTTAGATTCCCAGCAGTGAAATTATTAGGTTGTAGGTATATGCATAGCTTAATTTTATAGGTACTTGCAGGTTGCTTTTCATAAAAGCTGTAACATTTCACATTGCCACCAACAGTATGTTAGAGTTCCTTTTCCTCCAGCTCTTCTAGGAAAGATATTATTGAATGAAGTGACATTTCATTTCTTTAAAGCTGCATTTTTCTGTCTACTAGTGAATTAGGAATTTTATATTGGAGTTTTTGTAATTCAATGAATATAATTTGTAAGTAAACTTTTTTATGGAAATATAACATATGCAGAAAAGCATGCCAGTCTTAAGTGTACAGATCGGTCAACACAGCACAATAACTGGCACTCAGATCAAAGATTAGAGCACGACCAGCAGTTCCCCAGAAGCCCCCTCATGACCCCTCAGGGACTAGCCCCCTCCCAAGGGAAACCACTATTCTGACTTCTAGCACCATAAATTTGTTTTGCTATTTTTGAAAGCCGTACAAATGGAATCACAGGGTCTGTCCTCTTTTGCTCAATATTAATTTGTGAGATTCATCTATGTGGTTGCATGAAGCAGTGATCCTTTCACCCTCGTTGCTATTATAGATGTACATTATATAGATGCATCGGCATTTATCTGTTCAGTTACACATGTATGCACCCCTGGTGAGTATATAGCCAGCAGTGTGTCAGCTAGGTTGCAGGGTATCCAAATGTTCACCTTCAGCAGACACTGACAACGAGTTTTCCAAAAGTGATTTTACCAACATGCACTTCCTCAGCAGTGCTTCAGAGCTGCAGCTGCTCTAAGCCTTTGCAGCACTTAGCATTTTCCTCTTGACCCTTTTAGCCATCCTGTTGGGTGTGTGGTATATCTCATTGTGTTTTTAATTGGCATTTCCCTGAAGACTAATGAGATAGAACACCCTTTCGTATGTTTATTGACCATATAGATATCCTCTTTTGTGAATGTTGAGTCCAGTAATTTTCCCATTTCTCTTTTAGGTTATCTGTCTTTCTTCACAATTTATAAGTGCTCTCTCTATATTCTAGAGACACTCCCCTTGCCACATGTGTGAATTGTAACTGTCTCTTCTCTCTCTGTTGCTTGCCTTTTCATTCTCTTAATGCCATCTTCTGATGGAAATAAATTCTTAATTGTAATGCAGGCTGCTTTCAGTTTTTTCCCACTGTGTACTGTTTAGAGATGTTTGCCTCCCCCAAGGTAATGAAGGCGTTCTCCTAACCTCTACTTGAGGACAGAGTTTCTCAACTTTTATTTTCATTATTGCGTATGATGGACAGACTCTAAGGCACCCTTCCCCCAATTCCTGTCTCTTGGTTTTCATGCCCTTGTGTAATCGCCTCCTCTTGAGTGTGGGTGTGGTCTATGGCTTGCTTTTAGTCAGTAAAATACAGTGAAAGTGATGGGATATCACTTCTACGATGAGGTCACATAGGATTGCAACACTTGCCTTGCTAGGAAACACTCTCCCTTGCTGGTTTGGAAGAAGCGAGCTTCCATGCTGTGAGCTGTCTGTGGAAAGGCTGATATGGCGAGGAGATGGGGGCAGGCTCTGTCCAACAGCCAGCGAGAAACTGAGGTCCTCAGACCCAAAGCCCACAAGGAACTGAGGGCTGCCGGTAATCACAGGAACTCTCAGAGACCCAGCCCTGATAACAGTGCTGTGCAGCAACTGATAACTAAAACCTCCCCCAGGAGGAGTCTTTACCATCTTTTCCTAATCACTGCCCCATTGTGAAACTTTAAAACTGTAGATAAGCGGTAGCTCTGTTTAGGTACTGTATATATATATCTGTGCTTTATTGCATGAAAGAACAAGAATTTTTTTCATCCCCCAAGAATCAGTTTCCCTCCCTTTGGAGGCAGTTGAAAATGCATGCTCTAGAATGTGGTTGGGAAATTAAAGTCTGCTGCTTATTTTTGTAAATAAAGTTTTATTGGAACACACCCATGCCCATTCATTAACATATTGCCTATGACTGCTTTCATTCTATAACAGCGAAGTTGAGTAGTTACTATGGCAACCTTATGTCCATTAAAGCCTGAAGTCCCTACACTCTGGCCCTTTACAGAAAATGTTTGCCGACTATTGCTCCAGACGTTTTATGGTTTTACCTTTCACATTTAGATCTATAATCCACCTGAAATTTATGTTTTGCTGTGATGTGAGGTAGAAGTTAAAAGTTCTTTTCTTCCGTGTGGATTTCCAACTTACCTAGTATTAACTACTGAAAAGCCATCCTTTCTCCACTGCATGGTAGTGACACCTTTGTCTAAATCACAGGCCTGTATGTGTGGCTGGCTGTCTGGGCTCGCCATTCTGTTCCTTTAGCGCTCTCTCTGCTCTGTGCCTCTGTCTCGCTTACTGTGGCTTTATAATAAGTTTTGATATCTCTTAGCTTGAGTCCTCCAACTTTGTTCTTCAAGTTTTCTCATAACTATTCTTAAGCCTTTGTATTTCCATACACATTTTAGAATCAGCATGTTGATTTCCACAAAACAACCTCCTGGGATATAGATTGGAACTGAATCTACAGATCAGTTGGGAGAGAACTGATACCTTTACATTATTGAGCTTTTTAATTCTTGAACATAATATATATTTCCATTTAGTTAACTCTTTAAAAGAATTCTCAGTGATATTTGTATTCTTCTTGTAGCAGTCTTAGACATATTTTCTTAGATTAAGTCCTAGGTATTTGATTTTTTGAAATCTATTGTAAGTGATATCATTTAAAACTTTTATTGTATGTTGCTGGAGTGTAGATATGCAATTGATTTCTTCATATTGATTTTGTTTCCTATTACTTTGCTAAATCCATTTATTAATTATAACAGTTTACCTAAAGTCTTCTGGATTTTTTATGAGCACGATCATGTCATCTGTGAATAATGACATTTTTATTTCTTTTTTTTTTTCTAACTTTCTACTTTTTATTCACATTTGTTTTCTTGCCTTAACATATTGGCGAGGAAAGCTTATAAACATTGAGTAGAAGTGGTGATAGCAGATAACTGTCTTATTCCTGATCACAGGGGAAAGCTTTCAATAATTCATCCTTAAGTATGATGTTACAATAGTATTTGTAGACACGATTTATCAGATTAAGGAAGCTCTCTTCTATTCATTGGTAGCTAACATTTTTAAAAATTATGAATGTGTATTGAGCTTTATTTTTTTCTGCATCTTTTGAGATGATCATATGGTTTTTCTGTTCAATTGCAATTAATGTAGTAGATGACATTTTGAATGTTAAACTAAACATTTCAACTTGCATTCTTGGAATAAACCAAAGTGGTTCTTTGCCTATGTCACTGGGCTCACTTTGCTCATATTTTGTTTGTTTATTTATTTATTTTTCATCTATCCTCATGAGAGAGCTTGACCTGTAACGTGCTCCTTTGTGCATGTGCTCATGTGTGTAATATTCTTATCAGTTTTGGTATCAAGGTGATGCTAGCCTCATAAAACAAGTTGGGCAATGCTCCCTCTTTATCATTCTTTGCCCTCTTTTTCATTCTTTGGACCTGTTTGTGTAACACTGCTGTTATTTCTTCCTTAAATGTTTAGTGAAGACTGCTGGACTAGTGTTTTCTTTGTGCAAAGGCTTCAAATTACAGATTAAATTTTTAAAATACATGTAGTACTATTTCTTCTTGTGTCCATTTTGTGAATTATATGTACTAGCCCCTTGCTCATTTAATTGAAATTAATATTTTTTGGCATGAAGTTGTGCATGATATGGTCTTATTATCTTTTCAATGACTGTTGGAACTGTAGTAACGACTCTTTTTTAATTCCTGAATTAGTAATTTGTGTTCATCACTCTTTTCTAAATAAGTCTTGCTAAGAGTTTATAGATTTTTGTTAGACTTTCAAAGAACCAACTCTTGTTTGTTTATTTTCTTTACTGTCCACTTTATATTTCATTGACTTCTGCTCTTGTCTTTGTTATTTCCTTCCTTTTACTTTTTTGTATTTAATTTTCTTATCTTTTTTTATAAATTCTTGAGCTTGGAAATTAGTCATTTAATTTTCAATCTTTCTTCTTTTCTAACATATGCATTTAATGTTATCAATTTTCTTTGAAGCATAGCTTTAGTTGCAGTCCCCAAATTCTGGCATTTTATATTTTCATTATGCAGTTAAATTTGTCCTCAATTCTTTTTTGATCCATGAGTTATTTAGATGCATACATCTTTTTAAAAATATATATTTTTTTATTTAAAAAAATATGTATCTTAATTTACTAACATTTGGGGGATCTCTCTGTTAATCTTTTAGTTATTGATTTTTAACCTAACTCTACTATGGTCAAAAACATACTCTATTTTATTCCATCCTTTGATGTTTGTTGACACTTGCATTATGGCCCAGCCTCCTTGGAAAATATCCCATATGCTCCTTTAAAAAATGTGAATTCTAAAATTGTTTGGCACAGTGAACTCAATACATTAATTAAGTCATAATTCTTAATTTTGTTATCCAAATTTTCCAACTACTTCTGATTTTGTCTGCTATTCCATCAGTTACTGAGAGAGGAGTAACTCACAATTGGAGTTCTTTATTTCTCATTTGGTTTTGTCAAATATTTTCATAAATTTTGAGGCTAATTATTAGAATTTTACAAATTCAGAATTGTTATGTCTTCTTGTTGTACTGACACTTTAATCATTATGAAATGTCTCTCTAGTAATGCTTGTTGCTTTAAAATCTATTTTTTATCCTATTAACATAGCCACACCAACTTTCTTTTAGTTAATTTGCGCAGTATATTATTTTCCATTCTTTACCTTCCATTACCTGTTTTTTTTGTTGTTGTTGTTTGTTTGTTTTTTTAGGAGGCACCAGGAATTGAACCTGGACCTTGTACATGGAAAGCAGGTGCTCAACCATTTGAGCTACATCTGCTCCCTCCCTGTGTTATGCTTAAGGTTGTTTCCTGGAAGCAACATGTACAGTTTTTGTTGCTTCTGTTGTTGTTTTAATTTGGTCTTACAATACCTGACTTTCAATTTTAGTTTTTAATCAAGTTATATTTAATCTAATTACTGACATATTGGGGTATATATCTACGACGTTACCATTTTCTATTAAACCCTTTTATTCTTCTCTTATTTACTCAACTTTATTTCTTCTTTTGTATTTGTTCCATTTTCTCTTTATTAGCTTGAGGTATATGTTTTTTTATTATTCTTTCTAGAGATTACCACATAAATTATTGATCTATTCCAGGCAATTTAAGGACCGCCCCTAAAGACCTCCACTTCAGGCTTTTGTCTTACTGTTTAAGTGTTTTAATTATACATATGTTTTACACCCCCACAAGATTTTATTATGACTGTTATGTAGTCAATATTTGTTTAGATTAATCCCCATATTTACCCTTTCTGTTGTTATTTATTCCTTCCTGCATTTCTGTAATTCTCTCAGGAATCATTTTCCTTCCTGCTGAAGAACTTGTTTTAGTTTTTCTCTTAGCATGGGTCTGCTGATGATAAATTCTCTTAGTTTTTGTTTGTCTGAAAACTCTTTATTTTGTTTTTATTTTGAGGGAAATTTAATTTGAAGGATATTCATTTAGGACACAAAACTGATAATTATTTCTTTTAGCACTTTAAATTTGCCATTCTAATGTCTTTTAGATTGCATTATTTCTGTTGCAAAATCATCTGTCCACAGGACTATCAGATAAAACACAAGATGCCCAGTTACAGTTGAATTTCAGAAAAACAATGAATATCTTTAGTATAAGTATGTCTCATATTCATTGTTTACCTCAAATTCAAATTGAACTGGATGTTCTGTATTTCTGTTTGCTAAATCTAGCAACCCTATTTGTCAGTCTTTGTGACTCCTTTGAAGGTAATGTGTCTTTCTACTCTGCAGCCTTTAAGACTTTTTCTTTGATTTTCATTTTTAGCAGTATTACTATGATATACATAGATGTGTTTTCAATTTATAGTTATCATTCTTGGCATTCATAGAGTATGTTGATTCTTTGGTTTGATGTCTTTCATCAGTTTTGGAAAATTCTCAGTCATTTTCTCATCACATATTGCTTCTGCTCCATTTTCTTTCTCCTTCTCTTCTGGAACTCTAATTACATGCATGTTACATCTTTTCTCTATGTCTCTATATTTCTCTTATGTTATTTTCTATATTTTCTATCCTTTTTCACTCTCCATGACTCAATCTAGATCTTTTCTACTGATGTATTTTTCAGTGTAGCAATAGCTCAATCTACTAATAAATGCATCTAGTGAATTTTTAATTTCAGTTATTGTTTTTTTCCATTCTAATTGGGTTTTTAATGTATGTAGATGTATAAATAAAGTAAGTAAAACATAAAAGGTTAAAGGTAAAGGGACATAAATGGTGGTAATGTTTCTACATTCCAGTTGAAGTAGTAAAATATTCATTCTAAGAAGACTGAAAAGTTAAGTATGTTTATTGCAATCCATATAGCAACCACCAAAAACCCCAGCACAATGAAATGTATTCAAAACATAATGGGTGAATTAAAGTATGATACTGGAAAAATGTTCAAATAACCCAAAGAAGGCAGAAAAGGGAAAGGGTAATAAAAAAATTGGGAACAAACAGAAAGCAAATAATAAAATGATACATTTTAATGTCAACATGTCAATTATCACATTAAATATAAATGGTCTAAACACATCAATTAAAAGGCAAAGATGGTAAAAATGGATTGAAAACATGCTGTCTACAAAATTTTCACTCCAAATATAAAGATATAAGTAGGTTAACAGTTGAAGGATGGAAAATATATGCCATTCAAACACCAATCAAAAGAAATTTAGAGTGGCATTTGGCAAATGCAAATTAAAACCATGACAAAATACCATGTATTGGAAAGGTTAAAATAAGAAATACTCACAATATCCTATGCTGGTGAGGATGCAGAGCAATTAGAACTCTGACATTGCTGGAGGGAATGCAAAGTGATACAGCCATTCTATAAAACAATATGGCAGTTTCCTATAAAACCAAATGCACATTTGCCATATGACCCAGCAATCCTTCTCCTATTTGTTTACCTTAGAGAAATGAAAATGTATGGTTGCACAATCATCTGTACATACGTATTTATAGTGGCTTTATTCATAATTGCCAAAATCTGGAAAGCAAATATCATTCAATGGGTAAATGAATAAACACCTGTGGTATACCCATTTAGTTGAATACTATTCAGCAATAGAAAAGAATGAGGTATTAACACATGTAACAACTTGGATGAGTCTTAAGGCATAATGTGAGTGAAAGAAGCCAGTTTTACAAGGTTACATATCACACGATTCCACTTATATGACATTCTTGAAAAGAGAAAACTAATGTGACATGGAACAGAGCATGTAGATAATTTTCTAGGAAAATATTAAATAACTAACCTAACTTAAGAAGGAGTAAAAAACCCAAATAGATTCAGAGCTATCTTATGTGCTTATGTGTTCATAGGCAAGTCCTATCAGATTTTCATGCGACTTCAGGTTTTTTATACAAGTTCAGGACATAGAAAAATCTGGAAAACACCACATCATTTTCTAAAATGCTATTTTCTAAAATAACAACTGTATTGAGTTCATGTATCATACACCATACATTCATACACCATACAGTTCACCCATTTAAAGTCAATAATTCAATGCCATTAATATATTCATAGATAAGTGCAACAAGCACCATAAGTGAATTTTAGAACTTTTTTTTGTCACCACATAAAGAAACCCCATACCCTTTAGCTACCACCTCCTTAATCTCTCCCTGAGTACAAAGCAACTACTAATTTACTTTCTGTCTCCACAGATTTGCCCATTCTGGACATTTCATATAAATGGCATCATTGATTATGTGGTCTTTTGTGAATGACTTATTTCATTTGCAATTCATATTTTTAAGGCCAGTATAACCCTGATATCCAAACATCAATACAATCTAAGAATATTAAACAGTACAGTACAAGAAAATTAAAGTCAACCAAAAATCATATATGTTGTAGATTTAATATTCTTGAATAAAATAGCAATATAAAATCTATCTGTGTATTAAAAACATAATATATTATGACCAAGAATTCATGAATGGTATAACAAAGTCTATCAATATAATTCAATGTAAGTCAATATATTAACATATTATAGGAGAAAAACCATTTGAAAACAATAAAAAAAAACTCATAAAATTCAACACTAATTCATGATTAAAAAAACAACACAAGACACCTTTGGCCAATATAGGAATAAAAATAAATATCCTTAACTTGATAAAGGAAATTTAACAACAATTCTAGGAAGCATTATACTTAATAGTGAAATATCAGAAAAAAAATATGCTAAAGAAGTACCACCAACACAACTCACTATTTTCCTGGAGAGCCAAGTCATTGCATTGATTCAAGAAAAAAATAAACAAGACATAAATAATGGAAACCAAGAGATAAAACTGTCATTTTGTGGAACTAATGTGATTGTTCACCTAGGAAAATTCAAGAGAATCAATTTTTAAACTGCGATATGTAATAAGAAAGCTCAGCTAAGTACCAGATCA